>JAMKCH010073944.1:0-187724 GCA_023653785.1 Ophioderma brevispina | reverse complement strand
CTCGGTAGTACAAACATGTATTAGGCACGGGCGCTACAATCAACACTACAGGTGAACTGTGCCATTTTTAGATGATTTTTTTTTTTTCATTTCGCTCATCTTGTTTTCAATATTTGATTTTTGAGATAGTTCTATGAAGCAATGTTGCCAAAGTTTATAACGAACCAATCCGTCAGCTCAACCCCACCATCTCCCGCCGCACCTGAAGATTTTGTCATCATTACAGCACCTTGTACTTTTGGTTATCTTCATCTGCTAAATAAGACTCAAACGTTAAAAAAAATCCCATGCTTACCCACTGCTAGCGCTTGTTGTCATGAAAAGTAACTCAAAAAATGAAAACGCTCTTACTTTCTTGAACCACAATCACTTAAATGGCAAAATGTCATCTGCTTAGAGTTTTGGCGCCAAAATATGTGAATTTTAGTTTCTACACTTCATAAGTTTCCTACACAGTGTCGATGTTCGCGAAAGTCAGCATAAGACAATAACACTCACAGTGAAGTGTTGTGGCGCGTAGGTGTGGGGGGGTCATGTGAACCGAAAGGGGGCCACCTCTAAGGAAAAACCACTTTCCTGACGGAATTTTCAAATGAAACTCATACCACCTTTGAGGGGGCAGAAGACACAGGCCAAAAAGGAAAAATTGCAATATAATGAGTTCCGGATTTTATCGTCCGGAAATTAGGGCCTCATGTTTTCGAAATCTCAAAATCGCTCAAAAATAGCATGACTGATGTTTCCGCGTCCCTGCTTCCACAGCATACCATTGCAAATCATTTGATGTTTATATCTCCTCTAGAGGAACCAATGTTACATATATTAACACAAACATTACAATTTTGTACATTCTTGTATTTTTTGCGGGTGCAGACTTATTTGCCAAAGGTTTGTAATAGCATGGCGCGCAGTTGCCCGATGATGGAATCGCTTCTTTTCAGCACATAAAGGGTTAATTATTTTTCTGATTATGTAATTAATTTTGTTTCATGCATATCAACATACATAGCCAGAAAAATATTTCTGGCAACAGGTTTTTTCTAATTTTTATTTTTAAAATCACTCTCCCTTGTGTTGCCTAGGGGTGGGTTTCTAGGGACCCAAGCGAATTCTCTCATTAACGGGCCGAGAAATTTATTATTTTTTTTATGGGAAAGAAGCGCAGTCGAAATGGCACATTAACAAAAAATTAGAGTTTTCGAAATATTTTTCACTAGGAGTGAGAATCGCCGAACAACAAATGCTTTGGTACTATGGAACTACCCCCTTAGGCACTTTAGTGTGAAATGAGCTAAAATAGAACTAATCTAAGTAATTTTTATTCAAATTTGGTTATAATTTCAAAATTAAGGCTCCATCAGCTATGAGTGGTATCACGGTAATCGGTTTGATATGGGCTGATTGAACCGCAATCCCTTAAATTAACGGAACAAAATGTCATCTGCTTAGATTTTGGGCGCCAAATTGTGAATTCAGGTCTACTAAGATGAGCTATAGTGGGCCTAACATGCGCACGCAAGAAGCACAGCATCCCGATACCTCTGTATAACGTGTAAGTTAGGCATTAGGCGACGAAAAAACCTGTTTTGTACGCTCAACCCGACCCTGATTTTTCAGTTTTCGCAAAATCAATCTAAATCAGCCTCTCTTGAGCCAAATTTTATCAATTTTGGTTATTTTTTTTAGAAATGTTTTGAAATTATTAGTCCTGTTTTTTTCTTCTGAATTTTCAGATTTTTGTTTTTTTGAGCTATTTAGGCCAATTTTGACCCCCAGAAAAGAAAAAAGGTAAAGGTTTTTTTTGTCGCCTTATGTCTCCTTATTCATCTGTACCCGCATTAATCTGAAATCTAACAGGTCTAACATTGAAAGAGTGTTATGCACGAAAAGAAAGTACGATCATGCACAATGGCAGAACGCAATAAGTTTCTACAGTGAGACACATTTATGGTTATGTTGGTTCTCAGGTGGTTCAACTACTTGTTTAACTCATGCGTAAGGTAGAAGGTTGATTGGATTGCGATGTGCTATTTCATGTTATTTGGTACCATAGTACTGTTAACTCTCGTTAAATATTTAACCTAAGGAGAACCGGTTTTCATCTATCATGTCAATTAATCTTTGCGAAAGTAAAACTCCACTCTTTGAAGTATGTTTCGCGTAATTTGTATAGATTCTGTAGGTTTTGGGAAATGTAAGAAAAAATATTATTTTTACAGTCAAATAACCGTAATGTATAGTAAAAGTGTCTGTCAATGTTTGTGATTTTCTGTTTATTTACAGGAATTCCTCTGGTCGCAGGGAAATAACATCCAGTGCTATTCTCGTAATTTCAATTGTGTAAATGTGTCATCGAGTAGACTTGCATTACTTGTAGGAACACTTGAGTTAGTTTGTTTGGTCGACGGAACATGTCCAAGTACTGCTCACATATCCTTACAAAACACTTCTGACTTAAAGTGAGCGAAATAAATGTCAACAGTGTCCCTGTACGTGCCACATAGGCTAAAGTGACTAACAGCATTGTTTTTGCAGGTTATGTTTCTTCTATATATAGTTATGTTGTGGAGAAGGATTGACCCATAGCGAGTAAACCTCCTCTGTTTTCAGCAAAGAACTATGAAGATTGCATCGAAAGATTGGTCGAAATTTCAAATTTTGTCTATATCTTATTTTGCAGAACTTGGGCTATAAAGAAATTTGAACGCATTCAGAGAAAACAGTTGTTTCTGTTGTTGTGTGTGTTGTTGTTTTTTTGCTTTTCTTCAGCCCACGTAATTATTATTGTAAGTACGTACTGACTCAATGATCACAGAGTGGCCACTCATTTTTCATTTCACCTCACAGTTCGTATCTCAAAAGCACAAAATGATCCATAAGAAAAATGTAATGAATAATTATTATTATATAATGACCTTGGTCGACGTTACTTCTGGAGGTGAAGGCGAATAGTGAGCCTCCCATTTTTTGTATTGTGAGTATCGATATTAAAAGGTTAATATTGAGTTTGTCAACTAATAATATTCCTGGAGCATTCAAATAAATAGTCTCTCCATGGAGCTATGTTTTCTATTACTGAACGTGATCTCGATTTCTTCTGTGGAGCTTATCCACTCCTCCTTTGTCTTGTAGTTAATTAAGAGACTTGTTCTGTAATACAGTGGCACGGGGAAAAGTTCTGGTCGACCTCTTTACAATTTCAGTTTTCGGTCTACTTAAAAAGTCTTTTTTTTCACATTTGAATAGCTTTATTCCGACAGTGCTACAAGAGCACGAATGTTGGTGAAACTCAAAATATGGGAATTGGTCTTAATGTTTCATTCAGACTGTTTTTCTGAACTTTGTAATTTGTAATCGAATATGTCATCGAAAAATTAATTATGCAAATTGTGCCTCTTCATAATGAAAGCCACACCATCAACCTTTTGATGAAAGCTAAGAGAGGGAGGGGTAGAGAGAAACGGTAATGTATCCACTGGGATATTTTAGAGAACTGTTTTGAAATTTCCACAATAGCGACAGTTTTAACATATGTTCATGTAAGTCAATGCACGCATTCGAGAGTCAGAGTGATGAATTATGTAAAAAGGAAAAGTGATACTGGAATTTTTTTTTTCAATTACAGTAACCTAACTACAAAATCCCTCTGTGTACACGTGTAACTATCTACTCCATGGAAAAACGCGCAACACGTTTCCGTACTGCTATTAACTCTCATATCAATTGTCTCAATGAGCATGGGGCGGCATTTTGTAACCGTATTTTTACCCACTTTGAATTCTTCTATAAAATAAAGCACTATATAGCTATTATATGGATGTTTTCTATTAATGCGAGTAGAGTGATCTCTAGTGACGCCATGATATCGGTGTATGAGCCCAACCACATTACCCGCAGTCATACATCTTTTGTTTTTCTTCTTTGTTTTAATTTAAATTACAAAATATGTCATTATACGAGAGACATTCAATAAGTTCTGCAACATGTTTTTTCAGTGCTTTCCTCCTTTATCTACACGCTTGCGAAGTCGATGAATACAATACCACTGAAGGCTTCAAAGTGTTCAGGTATTTTCTTCAGACACTCATGGGTAGGGGCTCTACTCATTTATCCGATTAAGGGTTGTTTATCCAAAGGATCGCTAATTCGAAGGTTCGTTTATTCCGAAAATTTGTTATTCCGATGTTTCTTTATTCCAGGGTTCATTTTTTTCGAAGGTTATTAATATAATAATACTAACGTTATTTATTACGCGCTATTCAATAGATCAAAGCGCTGGACATAAAAGTACATAAGAGACCAGCTATCTAATTACATTTATAAATTAGTAGAATTTTACACATTCCAGTTAAAATCACACCTAATAGGCTAACCTTAGAATTAAATAATCTTTCACTCCCACAATCCCAACACAACTCACGCACCCCACCAACCCAACCCCCAACACACACCCCTCACATAATTCCTATAAATATTAAAACACAACCTACACCTAAAAATACACGTTCACACACCACATAAATACAACTTAATCACTCACCCATAAACACACATCACACACACACAACACACCACCACCACACCCTACACCTATAACACAGACACACACACACACACAAACCCCAACCCACACATACCAACATCATGCTAATAAAACGTGTCGGTTCATATGCAAACTGTCACACATAATAATAAGAAAATAAATAACACCCAGTGCCGCTTAATTTTTAAAAAGGTAAAACCCCGGATGCGGAGGCAACATTCCATAAGGCATAAATAGTTTTAGACGCTTTTTAAAAACAGAAACTGAAGGGGAAAACCGTATTCCAAATTATAGGAGCAGCGGCAGAGAACGTTTATCACCAACCCCGATGGTCCTGGGAATATGCAAAAGAATGTATCATCGTCCATGCGCAAGCTGTATCTATGCGATCTCCGATGCTCATATACTCTGTGAGATAAGACGAACTCGGGCATTCACGCTTTAAAAAATAAGAAGAAGACCTAACATATTCTCTGTTCCAATGGCAGCCAATGGAGATGTTTAAGCAAAGGCGCTGACGGATGGAGCCTTCCAGCCTTGTGACACTTTCTCTCGCCGCTCTATTTTGGACTTTTTTTGCAATCGCTTTCCGGTCGTCGACCGAAATTCCGAGTTAAGAGTGCATTACGTAATCAAGACGCGAACAAAATCGTGCGCGGACAGATGATGGCAACTATCAACTGTGGGAGAGCGTGGCCTAGCCGGTTAGGTGCTTGCCGGTGGCGCAGATTTAACCAAAAAATCCCGGGTTCGAATCCCGTGGGGTACTTGCTGGGATTTATTCGGGTGCTCAATTCTGGATTTAATCTGTATCGAGCTATTGATTAAAATACAGAATCCACTCTCCTCCATGGTTCACTTGGAATTGGCACATGAATCATGAAAGCATCCCGTCCTTCGGGGGACGTTTAATGCCGTCGGTCCCGTGTACAAGAGAGTCACAACTGTACATGTAGCATCGCAGTCAGAGTGTCGAATAAGAGTAGGGTGTAACCCCTGCCTGTTCCCAATCCACCACCAGTCTCAAGTGGGCCATGTTAGGAGCGTCCGTATCATGGATACACGCGGCTCCGGATCAGCTTACTCAGCTGAATAAATCCTGACAACCCCACAAGCCAATGACTTGTGGACACGCTAAGAAGAACTGTTATATAACGTCGATCCTATAATACATCTGGATGGAAATTTGCCGACTTAACCACAGATTTCACATGATCGTCATGGATAACGATTGATCAAAAACAACGCCAAGATTCTTAATCTGTGCTGTCTGCTGAATAACATTGTCACCAATCCGTCAGGAGATCTTACTGACTTTCTCCTGATTATGGCCGAGGTAGCAAAAAAAATCGGACTTCTCGTGATTAAGTTTCAGTTTGTTTTTGGTCATCCACGCACTGAATTTTCATCGATACATGAAGAAAGCTTAGCCGCTGCTTGTTCACCTGCATTGGCTTCCCTTGGATGAACGAAGGTAAAGCTGGGTATCATCCGCATACATAATACAAAGATTATGTTGTGGCGAATGATAACCCCAATGTAGTAAGTGTAAATAGTAAAAAACACTGGCCCACAACATAGCCTGGGGTAGACCAAAATCAAGTTTGTAATTGTCAGAAGAATTATCACCGCTGGAACGCAAAAAGAGCGATCTTTGCAGATATGACTTATCCAATTCAACCATCGGCCTATATTTTGAATGTATTGCAAACTATTTATTAATATTTGATGATCAACTGTATCGAAAGCAGCAGATAGATTCTAGTAACACGACGGCCACAGCTTTGTTGGTTTCTAACGCTTCCAAATATCTGTTTTGAACACGGAGTAAAGCCGTCTCGGTACTATGCTCTGCGTTTCGATACGCCGATTGGAATTTTTCAAGAAGATAATTTTGTTCAAATGCTCGTTTATATTGGGCGCAGACAAGCTTCTCCATAATCTTTGCGATGTAACTGATTTTGGATGACCGAACGGTATTTGTGAGATAATTTTTTATCAAGGGTGGGCTTCTTGAGAATAGGATTTACAATCACCGCCTCTCGAAGCCTCGACGGAAAAACAACCGCTTCTACAGACTGATTTATATAGCAGTAAGGGTTCGATGAAAATAATCGATGTTCTTTACAACAGCCAGAATGTAATTGTGTCTAAAGATGATGGACCTTTTTAGTTGTTGACAAAATAATCTCCAAGAGTGTGGAGCGGAAACAGGGGCGAATACATTGAATTTCCTGAATAGCTTACAGTATTGTACCCATCGACCTGATCCACCATTATTGTTCTTGAAATACCATCGAGTTCATTTCTGATTCTAATAACTTTTTGCCCTAAAAAAGCTAGCAATGAGTTACACAGATCAGTCAGCGAATTGGCATCAGGCAATTGTCTATTATTGGTATTTAACAATTTATTCAAAGTGGAAAACATATTCTTACTGTCTGCGGTTTCAAGGATATCATTGTATATACTTCTTTAGCAGACTGATTTAATCCATTGACACGATTAATCTGACCCACATATGCTTCATGATCGGTTAGCTCTTGCTCTTGCGCCATTTGCGCTCCGTCTCCTTGTCCCTACGATCCCCCGTGGTAATTTTGATATCGGTATTAAACCATGGAAGTCGTGGTCTGATAGTCCGAGAACGTTGTTGAGGGGGAGCATGGACTCACTCACATTCAGACACATTTGTCCAACTTACAGCATCTCCTCACAGTGCCTCGTAAATCGAGCCCATCGACGTCCATATAAGATGATTAAATAAAATATTATCAATGTTTTAAATTTCTAACAGTAGAAATTACGTCCTGTGTGGGTAATTGTTTATAGAACCATATTAAGTTACATTCATCAACGAGTGTCGGAACCAAGACTTGGTAAAACCCAAACATTGTCTTACTAGAATTATCTTCCAACGTGAGAGCACTAATCAATAGTATGACCATCCTTGGAGTTGGGACTAATCTACATGTTGGTGTAAACCAGACTTTCAAGGATATACAGAAACTGAGAGACTTCAGATTTTGATGGACAATCAACGTGGATTAAAATCCCCCACAAGGATAGTCATAGTTGGAGAAGGGTAATAAATCTAAAATGATTCCAATTCATGGCAAAAAATCACTAGTTTATTAAAACCATTTTCTGTAGATGGAGTTGTCCGATATATAGATATTTCCTAAGTCCTTCTCTGTCAAGACGCTTGCGTGTTCAAAATATACAGTACTATATCCGTAGAAACATTTTGCAAGGGTCTGGTTTGTGTATTATACCATTCCCAATTCCCACCATGGCATTAATCCGATTCGTTAGCTTTTCCATTTTCGGATCAACGGACCTTATGGACATATGGAGAATATGGCAAGTTGTATACCAGAGGAGGTGACAAAGCTTGCAACGCCTGGTAGCATAATATGGCAGGCTCATTCAGTATTTGACAATCACTGAGGTACCCAACTGATTTTTGGATTTGTGAGATCACGTGTGGAGACGTTTTGGGGGTCTATTGCAAGGGGGAAATCATGAACATTAGACCGTTGAAGTTTTGTGAGTTCGAACCCGCCGTGGCCAACCGTGTTTGTTCTTAAGATCAGTTATGGGCAGAGCAGTCGACCGCGTCTTCTGAGGACGGGGTCCGCACAATGACCCCCCCCCCCCTCAGTACTGGCTCCCATGCCTGTTCCCTTGTATATCATCGACTTACCTCAAACACATCTAGACAATGGGCTACTGCCGACGATCGTTGCTTTTCTTCAATTGGACAGAAGCTGGACTGAGTAGAATTACACTTACTGCAGCAATATGGCCCACTTGCAACATATCTTCAGACCTGGCGACTCAGACTGAGTAAAACCACGACCACCGCTACTACCTTCCATCTTAACACCAAAGAGGCTCGTTGCCAGCTTCAAATCAACCTCAATGGAGCGCCTCTGCCATACAATCGTACACCAAACTTTCTGGGAGTGAAGCTAGATGGGCAGCTTACTTATCGGAAGCATCTCGAGTCACTATGTGCAAAGGTATCTTCGAGGAATAACCTCCTGTGCCGCCTTGATGGGGTGCTAGCCCATCCACTCTACGCATCACCGCCCTAGCTCTGGTCTACAGCGCTGCTGAATATGCCGCCCCAGCATGGTGCAATAGCTCTCACACAAAGAAGCTGGAAACAGTACTCAATGAGACCATGAGAACCATTACTGGCTGCCTTCGTTCCACTCCATCTGAGTTCCTACCAGTGCTTTCAGGCATTGCACCTGCAGTGCTTCTGAGAGAGCATTACACACATAGACTGGTGAATAAGGCTCTGTTGGATAAACACCTGCTGCATAACACTGTCAAGGAATCACACCAGCTCGGCAGACAGAGACTGCGCTCTCGTCGACCTTTCTGTCGACACGCTGCTAAACTCTCCAGTTCCCCATTCAACATCTTATAGACATGGAACACTGCCTGGCAAGATACCCCAAGACCAGACAAATTCACTATCACACCTATGATAGAACTGCCACCTGGTAGCCATCTTCCACGTAAGGAATGGGTCACCTTGAACTGGATTCACACAGGAGTCGGTGGTTTGAACAGCAATATGGGGGCTGCGACCATCTACAGCCGCAATGTTTCTCCCCATCACAGACGGCGGATCACATTCTCAATGAGAGACATACCTTTCGTCCACCGGTTGATATAGACTTCTCAAACCCCAACAAGTCAACAGTGAGCTGACTGCACCAAATTCAACACATTTAGCTGCTGCCTCATACGCAAGAAAAAGCCAACGTGTTTGTATCCTTGGTCAATATACTTGCCTCATCGACCCAAGCGATAATTGGAGAGCTATCATGGGTGATAATTACCATCTACGTGCTGATAGGACGTGCGGTTAGCCAGCTGCCACCTAAGTGAAGCGTAATACACGTAGTTATTGGCAACGCTCCTTGAGCGCCCCTGGGGCCTAGATTACGTGTTGTTACAAACAGAAGAAATTTCTTATTATTATTATAAGCTTATGTGCATAATATGTATAATACTCACTTAGGGGTCCGTGTGACGAAAGAGTAAGAGTTAGACCAGGTCTAAAGTTAGACGGTCTCTAAGTGTAATTTATCCCACCAGGAAAGACATTAAAGCATTAACAAAATGAATTTTGTACATGATTTTGAAATTTGCCATTTACCATTTTAATCTTTTGGGACAAATTTGCTAGTTACTTTATGGACAGAAAAAATGTAAATAACGGTCATTTTGGACAAAACTATTTTTGACTTAGACCAGGTCTAACTTTAAAACCGGTCCAACTTTTGTTGCATACGGGCACTTAGTGTTCAAGCTGCGACGGGCAATGGTTGGTGTCTTACCATTTTTGTCTAGCCGTACTTTGTTTTTCACCTTCCTATTTCTCTTTGTAATTATGTCGTACACCCACGCTTATTGCCAGTCACAATATCTTTTAGATGCCTTTCATTGCACTGTTTGGACATTTCTAGCGGATATTCAGCCCCGGTCCACCCTCTCATCTTTTTGTTTCTCTGCGAAGAGTGTCGTAATTTTTAAGATACCAATACCGATATACCATATTAAGGAGCTTATGTCTACTGTAACACTAATATCATCTCCAAGCAACATCCTTATACGGTCATCATTCAGAAGTCAGATGGACAATGTCTGTCAGATCTTGGCGATCGTCTCTGTTGGACTCTATACCCTCTCTTAAGCAGGCAAGCCCAGTCAGCAAATATACGGTAGGTAGACTTCATATGCTTCTCCTTCTCTCCAAATCAGTCAGAATGTTGTTTGCTTCTCTTCCAAGCTTTAACCCACAAGCAGCCTACAACATCCCGCTGGGTTATTGTTTTGACTGCCATTGTTCAAAATTTCAATAGAGTCTCTCAACAGACTTTAGTAAGGCGTCTGTGAAAATTAGATATCCGGTTAGTAATTAAGGATTTAAAAAACAAAAATAACGTGACCGTTAGAAGTTTTTCTGTATAAGTTTTTCAGGTGGTATAGAGGAACATTTATGACAAAAAAAAATCCTACCTGTCTTCGATTTTTCTGTGAAATTCGAACTAAATTTCGTGTTTTCAAATGGCAGTAGTGCGTGAACTGATGCTGGTGTAATCCATGCACAGCGGGATGTTGTTTGCTGCTGTGGCTTTACCCAATCTTTATACGTTTCAAATTCATCTTTCAAACTTCCCATGAGGATACAAAAGAACCGATTTCTTTAGAAGCTGATTTCATTCCACAATTCATACCGGCGCAAAATCCTGAAACTATTCTGACCAAACAAAATCTCAAATGCTGACTTATATAAATCTACCAATGTAAAGGATGAGATTGTCACAAGAAGCTTGACATGGATTGGCCATGTATTGAAAATGGATATCAACAGCAACCAGAGTATCTCTGTAACCTGGACTCCAAATGGAAAGAGGAAACGAGGCACATCAAAAGCAACTTAGAGGAGAATTTTGAAAGAAAGATAATCTTTTGGATGATCAATCTGGCCCGATACAAGACATGATGCTCAAGACAGAGGAAAGCGGAGAAAGAAGATATCAACCTTATGTGCAAGGTGGCATGATGGGGATAAGTAAGTATTAAGTAAATTCATCTTTCAAATTTCTCACCATTATGACAATATTTTAGGCCAGGCCTCCTTGGGCCATGATACTAATGCCTAGGATATTGCATAATAGTACCTACCTACCTACCTGCTTGAAATTTTCTGTGAAAATAGATTAAGGTGCTCAATGTGAACAATGAAAGTTTTACTATTGAAATCTGTTATGGTTCAGAGATGGTTTCAATGATTGCATGAACTACTGGATTCCCCTTCTAACTTTCACAGAAAGTTTCATATCAATAATGCTTACACAGAAAGTTTCATACCAATAATGCTAAGGGCGTTTCTGTCTGGTGCTATTTTTAAAAAGCACAAGAAAAAAAACCGCATCCTTAAAATAGCCTGAAGATAAATGGCAGTAATTTTTGTCTTGAAATACGCCTTGGAACAACGTTTAACCAATTTAGTATAGACAGAGAAGATTGGGAGAGGTTAGCTGATTACGACCACGTGTATTTTAAGACTGGAAGACTGCCAAAAGTACTTGTGTAAAATGTGCCCCAAGCAACACTAAAAGTCAGACTCAGAAATTCTGAGATATACATTTTTGTGTATTAATTGAACATTTTTAAACTAAAATTTAATCCCAACTGCTCTATTCGCTCACTTTAAGTTTCAGATGAATCGGATTTTTGTTTGTCTTGATGAAGTACACCTGAATGTATACTATAAGAGTAACACGTGCATAATAAAATTCTCGGATACGGAATTTTATACAAAGTTGTGATTTTCCATAAGCATGAGAAGAAGGACATCGATTTAAGGTGTTTTCACTCACGTTGTTGTCTGGGGGGCATGGAACCCTCCCCTAACCACTTTCTCGATGGAATTTTCAAATGAAACTCATACCACCTTTGAGGGGTCACAAGGACAAGGCCAAAGGCGTAGTATAAATTACAAAAAAAGCAGACAAACATACTTTTTGATTTTCTTTTGTTCTTGTTTGACCATGCAATAAACCTTCAAAACGTTCTGTCTAGGTGTTCTACCACCGATCACGTGCAAATAGAGTGAAATTAGAACCATTTTATATATCATTTTATCACGGCTTAAGGCTATTCTGGTAAGCTTCTTCAGAGGACCAAAATATCCAATTTCATAAAACTGAAAAAAATATAATTCTGCAAGGAACCTTTTTTAAAGTTGGTAAAACCTACATTTCCCTAGAAAATTGTAATGGATATACATCGAAGACACTGCAGACTGTATTAAACTGATACTTTTGTTTACATAGATTGAAAGAATACGGAAATTTCTTCTGAGTTGGTTTCAATGCATACGATTCTTGACACGTAATCATCTAGGCCTAGACGTTCGAAACTTCACTACTTTGATGTCATGTTTCGGATCTTACGTAAGTCCCTATTGATATTGCATGTGTAGGCGTTGCCGTTGGGCCAACATTTCTCTTGACTTCCTTTTTGTTTTTGTTTCGGTTCTTGACCTCAGCGTGAAAAGTGCTTCAAAATTATTTCCATAACAGACATTATATGGATTACCTTTGGGCTTAAGGTTAATCCCAGCAAGCCCCCTTGGCCATATTGATGTGGAGTTACTGGCATATCTTAAAATGATATAGACGTGTGTTAAGTGCAAAGTAATTTACATAATCTTTTGATTTGAAATGATAATGCTAGTGGATTTTCATAGCAGCCTAATCATAGCAATAACAGTGATCGTAATGTCACACCAGCTCAGAAATTTATCGGTTCGATAACGCAAATCCTGGATTATTTTGCACTACGCCGGACACTTTGTGTAGAGAGTAATAACAACTTGCTTTGACAAGACAAAACAGGAAAATCCTTGATGATGTTATTGAAACTCTATTTTTAAAGACCAAAATAAAATATTGGAACTTTCGCTGATCGGCAAACAGATAGAGGATTGTCTTAATATGGAACGAAATGAGATTTGTCTTGGGTAGGATTACCACCATCTTTTTCCCTGTTTTGGCTTCGCATTTAAATTGTGTTGTTTTTATTTTGCTTCATTACAACAAGCGAATTACGTTAAGATGAAAAAAATGAGCAGATCGGCATATTTTGGTGAATGCGCATTGATCGAATCAACTAAAACAAAAATAGATTATCATTGACATTAACAGTAACATTGACTTTATGTTGTAGACAGTATCGACTTATGAATGAATCATCCTCCCAAGCTTTTAAGCTGATATTTTATTACACTACGCGGTTTCCCAAAAAGGTGTATGGGGGCGGGACACTGGTTGCCACCTTATATGATTCATTATTGAATGATTAAATATTACCCTTGTTGTGTAGGCATTGTAACTAGCCTCCAAGCATCCGTAAAGAAATTCATTGGCTCGTACACAAAACTTTACTTTTTTACTATGAAATGGGAAAATAAAAAAATCTATATTTGTTTCAGTAATGACAAATATAATAGACAATCAACACTCGGATATTAAACAAGGTAATATGAAAACTATAAAAATCATTATAAATAATTCAATGGATAATCTTTTGTATTTAAAATTTTATAACAGTGACCAGTGGGTCAAAATGACCTCACAGCACTCAATTCAAATCTACAATCTTCAACGTTTTATGGACATTGCTCTTAATCCCTTTTCAATAGAAGGTAATTGTGTGTTGAATGGGATGGTGAATAATCAATACTAACAGCCATGCAGTAAATGTTAGTGGGAACTTTTCAGATACGAAATTTACACACTAAATATAAACTTAAAGTCGACAGTTACAGAAAAAAGTCGACATATAGATGGTACTGCCCGAAGATGAAATTTTGAAGTTTAATATGGAAGGCTTTTTATGGAAAACGGAGGGCTAACAACTTCAGAAGAAACAAGTGAAATTTGGGGTCATTTGAGGTCAGAAAAGCAATGAGACAATTAGTGGGAGGCGTGCCTTCCGTGCAAATGCTGATTGGCTAAACTTTTTTTGTGGCAGAATTGAATTTTTCATTGACAATTACAGAACAACACATCAGAAAGAGTATACAACATGTATATAGTTCAGAGTGACATCATAAATGATGGTAGGTTACAGGATAGCAATAATCACTAAAATCGTCAAAATCAAGATTTTTTTCGAAATGCTTAAAAATTAGTAAGTATGAATGCCAATGTGAAGCTAAAATTATGTCTCTGAGAATACTTCCATTTTTTTCGGAAATGACACGAAAGATGGATTACAGAAGCCTTTAGGTATATCGCTTATCTTTGTCGCGCCAGATAGGTTGTCGGTACCATCAGGAGTGGACAACAGCGAGGGTGGTATCAACGACTCAGAAACATCCATCTAAATAATTTTGCATGATTAGACATTCCAAAGTGGTGGCTTAAGCCTGCTTAATTTGCATAAACAAAGGGGCCGCCATTGAAATTTGCGCTCATAACTAGTTTAGCCATATGTTGTCTTTAGAAGGAATTCTTTTAGTGGAATAAATGCTGACATGAGGTTTTTGACACAATGGACAACCACCAGCTCTCAAATCCATACATTTTAATTAAAACCTTAATCTGCATTTTAAATCCAAAATGGCCGCCATTTTCATAATTTGAGCCTAATTTGACTTTACAGTCAAGGTTCAAGGTATCACATGGAGAACAAAGAACTTTTAAAGTTGCAATTACACGCTTGTACTAATATAAACTTATAAAACATGTCTTTATACAAGACTTCGAAGGTGACAACCTACGCATGCTAATGTTGCAAAAGAGACAATGGCCGCTTGAAAAATTTAGTCATAATATTTCCGGCCCATAACTGTCTTGTAGAAGGGAAAACAAAACCAAAAAAAAAAAAAAAAAAAAACACAAAAAAACAAAATGAATAAAAAAAATCCCCCTTTTTTTTTTTTTTTTTAGTGGGGGGGGGGGGGTATTTTTTTAGGGGGGGTGGGGGGGGGGGGGGGGGGGGGGGAAACAAAAAAAAAAATATTCTAAAACAAGGTGTTTGAAATGGACAACCACCAGAACCAAATCCATGATTTTTAATTAACCTATTTGTAGACTTTTCAGAAATCCAAAATGGGCGCCATGTTTCGTAAATTGAGCACCCATTGACTTATACAAAAAATAATGGTCAAGGTTATCACATGGATGAACGACTTTTAAAAGTTTGCAATTACACTCTTGTACTAATATAACATAAACATGTCTTTATACAGGACTTCCGAAGGTGACAACCTAAGCATGCTGAATTTTGCAATAAAGAAAATGGCCGCTTTGAAATTTCGTCCATAATTATTTCCGGCCATATCCTGTCTGTCGAAGAAATTTTTTTAGTGAAAATATTCTAACACAAGGTGTTTGATAATGGACAACCACCAGAACTCACATCCATGCATTTTTAATTAAACCTATCTAATTGCATAAATCCACAATGGCCGCCATTTTCGTTAATTTGAGCACATTTTGACTTTAACAGTCATTGGCAAGGTCGCACATGGATTAATCTTACACTTAAGTTTACCATTACACTATTGCACTAGTATTATAATCATGTGGTGTACTGCAACGACTTCAAGGGGACCACTTGAGCATGCTAATTTGCAAAACAATTGGCTGCCATTGGAATTGCGCCTTAACTCGTTTGCGGCCCCCCCATATCCCATGACTCATAGAAGAAATATTTTAGGTAAAAAACTCCCCACCAAACTGCTAAAAATGGAGATGTTGATTAAACACAACCAAAATTGATTCACTAGCTCAATCCATTTTAAATAAAAATATAATTTGCCATATCAGTCAGTTCCCTTTGTAAATCACAATTTATTTAAGGAACCTTTGGAGGATTTGCCGCTTTATCACCCAAGAGGATTGCCAAATTTTGTTTTTTTTGATGCAGTTAGAGGGATTGATCATTTCACGTCTTGATTATGGTAACCTTGTTGTTGGGTGCACGTGAATGTGACCTAAAGCGTTTGAAGCGCCTCCAAACAAAGCTGCGCGCTTAATATTTAGAATGTAGCCGGGACCAGCCCTCTACTGGATTGTTCTTGTAAGCGGGGAAATTGCATTGGTTGCCTGTCTAAAGACACGTATTCAGGATAAGATTATGTTATATGTTTCTAAGTGTCTCAATGAACAAGCCATTCTGACTTGGGTGATCTGTCTCTACAGAGAAAACAATCCTCTTGACAAGGGACGAGGATCCGTTCTCACTCTGATTACACTCGGCTTTCCATGCTGAGATTGATAAAAAGGCGGGTGATCCTCCTTTTGCTGTCGCTGTCCACGCGTGTGGAATTGACATGCCTAAGGGATTCGTGAGGGGGTCTGTGTCTGTTTCACGCGGACATTTTGGAAAAACATACGTATTTCCCATCTTGAGTTTGTTGTGTTTTTTTATGCTTGTTGCCTTATTTATAATGTTTTTATTTGTAAAAGCGCTGGTTCTTAGTAGCGCGCTTATAAATGCTGTATAGTAGAAGCTAGATAGATAGAAGAGAGATAGATAGATAGATAGATTTAGGATAGATGATATCCCAATGCGTCGCCCATGTTGCAAATTAGCATTTGTATTGCGTTGCTTTTTGAATTGTCGCCACTTTGAATCCTGGGCCGTGTTTTACGTGTTAATGTATTACACTTGGAATAAATGTGTCTATAAACATAGTTTTAAGCACCTAATTGCATTTGAGGATCCATTCTTGGTACTACAATGTGCTCAGTAGTATTTCAATCAATTAGAGATATATGCGGAATTTGGGCCAAATTAACCATTGCTGTACCAACGCAGTATACATAACTTATTCACCAATTCACAATGTTCTCATTATAAGTATTCGCCAATCTAGTCCTCTGTATTTGCCTCCTTTAAGGACAGTGTCAACCCTGAGTTACGAGGATCTATTTTGGTTGGTAAACGTTGCAAATATTCTGATTTGGCATTTTGTAAATTTATACATTTCTAGAAAGGAAAATTGGATGATGAAACCGATGGTGGCATAAGACTTACTGTAAAAACTTTCCAGTAGTTGAGAGAAAAATTACTAAAAAATCATGATTTTTGCCCCAATTTTTCAGACAGCATAACAAAAACAATTTGAATTTTCATGATTTCTATGTTTTATTTTTTAGAAAAAGACAAAATTTGGTAGGGACGGTTTTTCATTTTCTTAAATAGAGCTTACTTTTCGAAAATAAGGGAAAAACGCTAAAAAGTGTGATTTTTACTTCTCTTTTCCAAATTTTGCGTATATATTGGCGAAATCGTTAGTTTAGAAATCGAAAAAAATGAAAAATTGAGAAAAACGTCCCTATAGAGAAGACCGACTGCTATCGTAGTAAAGTTAAAACTTACCTTTAACTTCGGTATTTTGGAGTTATCTTGTCTGAACATTTGCCAAAAGTTTGCGAAAAATTGAACATTGAGAAAATCCCCCGTGTTTTAGTAAAAAAAAGGGACTTTTCACGCCATTTCCAGTTGTCTCTTTCTCAAATAACTTTATCTTTGAACTTCAATGTTCATCTGGTTATGTTATGTTTACTTTTCAAATTTATTTTTCGTTTTTACCAAGATGCGTTCGCGCCAAAAAGTACATTAAAACACGCGCACCTTCATTACGCCGTAAAATTCACCGCGCGACCGGCGATGACTGGCGCCTTGTGATGACGGACGTAACATGTGCTTTAAAATCCCGCCGTTAAGACCAGCCCCGGTTTTTGTGCCTTTAAATGGTCAAATAGTTGTTTTTAAATCGGCAAAAAATACAAGCTCAAGATTTCTGCAGTGGATAACCTTTGTGGGTAACGATAGAACAAAGGTGATGTTTAAAAATGGTGCAAACAATCCGAAATTCGTGTGAAAACAAAAGCACTAGGGTTGACCCTACCCTTACTAGTCTGTCTTTCCTCGTCCCCATAATCACCAAACTCTCCCAGGTAATGACCTCCCTCACCTGTCATGTTTTCACATGTCGATACTTGCACAAATCTGTACCAGGACATCCATTAAGCCATACATACAGTTTGCAACTTGCACCTCATTGGGCAATTATTGCAGGGTAAGAACTCTAAAACACTTCTGCAGTAGGTTTGCCCATTTCATCCACTTGATGATAAAATTACCATCAGGACGTCAATCCATCCCATGACCATTTGGGGCTTGAAGTGTCTGGCGAGCTTCTACCGGCACCATATAGTTTACCCCCTCTGCATGAAGGGTAATATGCCAAGTCCTCGCATAGAGGAAGCAGGCCAGATTCAATTTTGCGACTTCTTTGCTATAAACAATTAGTACACAGCAAGTTGTTTCTCCTTCTTGATGGGTCGACCTAGCTAATACTAACAACATGAAACTCTTTGAAGTTTGCAAAAGAAGTTCATCAGCCAGTAAGCAAACTCTGAGAGAGATGAGAGAGGAGAGAGAGAGAGAGAGAGAAGAGATAGATGTCACTTGAAGAGATTTGTGCATTTGGCTCGAGGAAGTATCAGCTCTAAAAAAGCTCGCAAGGAGACCGACACACCCCCTTTTTCTGCAACACCATACTGCACCCAAGTTTGAATCCAGTTGAACTGTTACAACAATGAACATTAGCTGCAAATTTGTTTATTGAGCAGGTGGAACTCAAAACAAGGGACAAGGGTACATCAAAGGCATGCATTCATATACAGTAATTGAGGTGACTGTTCCAGCGTTTGCTGCAAAAGGCAATGTTCTGGATAAAAGCTCCCTCAATCCCACTCTTTACAAACTTCAAAAGTTTCACATGTAGTGAAATAGATCACCCATCAAAGCGTGAACCAACTTGGGCCCCCAGCTTCCCATTGAGAACTGTATGGACCCTTCATGCAGAGAGATGTTCCATTGTCTGTGGTTCTGTTCCACAACCACAGGTAGTGTCCTGGAATGCTTACAGGTACCCACTTCTGCAAAGAAACCGTTCTTAGATCGGCTGATTCTAGTTATGCATCTGTTGAAACATCGCAATTCAGTCCATTGGAGTCAGCTCCAGGGATGGAAGATGTCATCACGTCAATACCAATAGAGTTTACTTGGGTTGTAGCAAGTCTTTTTTCCCACAATTTGCAACTCTCTTAAGCTCCTTAGCGACTGATTCAAGGAGGTGGGACTTTGCTTAAGAAACTCTCTCTGGAATTAGGTGGGGGCAGCCGGTTTCTGTCCAGACATAGGTTGCTCCAGTGGCGTAGCCAGGTGGGGCAGAGGGGGGCAGATGCCCCCTTCTGACAAGTTTTTGAGGGGAAATCGGGAAATAAAGCACTGATATTTATTTTAAAGCAGCCCTTTTTTCGGCATTATTTTGCCCTGCGACGGGACCATATTTGTGCTTGTGACCGGGGGACATGTTGCACCCCCGGGAAATTGCCCCCTCAGAACCACTGGGTGGGACGCGCCTGCGCTTTACATTAGATACTTGACAGCGTGCTCTTGCATTGCTCGTACACTGCAGATGTCTGATTAGGCCTTCCTGCTAAAATCTATACGTCTCGTTGGTGTGGGCGAAGAATCTTAGGAATAAGCCAGGAGGAGGCATTTAAGTGATTCAGTTTATTGCATGGGTTGATCTTTCCCATACAGGCCATTGTTGCTACAACAATGGGCAGACCAAGAGAGTTCCAATGTCTGTGGTGCTGTTCCACAAAAACAGGTAGTGTCCTGATCTGTTCCAGGTAGCCCACTTCTGAAAGGAACATTAGAGCGGCTTAATTCTGGTGCTCAATCGTGAGCATCGCCTTCAGCCAATGGGGAGTTCAGATCAGGTGCAAGATTCTCACCAGGTTCAATACAAGTAGATGTTTCTCCCTTAAACTGCTTAGCGACTGATTCAAAGAGGTTGGGACTTTGCTACAAGAAAACTCTGTCTGGATTTAAGGCGGTTGGCAGCAGGTCTCTGTACGGACATAGTGTGCTTCACATTAGATACTTGGCAGCTACGCTCTTGAATGATCGCTCCACTTACGTTGGAGCAATTCAGGCTAGCGATGTCTTACGTTCTCCGTTGGATGTTATGCGTGAGCATACTTTACTATTAGTCTTCTTGATGTGGGTCTTATAAGAAGAAGAGTGCGGTCCAAACTCCTAGGTAGAAGAGGGTTATCGCAGATGCTCTCAGACCAGGTTACTTTAAGTGACGTTTGGCTCCACAGTTGAGTAGAAATGGAAAACACACCCATGTCTTCGGAGGACGGGATTTGCACGTAGTGTTCATCGTAGTAATAGGGTGCATCCAAAGTTTGGAGAGTCTCTCTTCCACAAGTGTGAAGTCATGCATCTTGTACGCTAATTCCAAGATCGTCTGCATAGATAAAACGACAGGTTCCTGCACTGATAGGTTGGTCGTTGGTATAGATGTAGGAGAGGTGCGAGCACACTCTTGTGGTGTCCATTCTTGAGCCGACTATACATCAGATCTTCTTCGCATCTAGATGAACAAAGACATCATGTTTGCAAGTACCAACAGTATATGGTGGGCCGTAGGATCTTCAGGAGGACTAGAGTGGCAAAAACTTGTAATGCGAACTATTGTGAGTTGAGTCAATAGTTGTATAAGGCGGTATGTATGTATGTTATAGAGAAAAGATTGATAGCGATATTGCTAATGATTGGCAAAAATGGTAATTCATGGGCAAAATGTGACAATAAAATATTGAAATAACTACTGAAACACACTATATAGTGCCAGAATGGATAATCAGATATTCCGTATCAAAAATAAGTGGTTTAAAACTATGTCAAAGTGCGGTAGTAGTTCGGTAGTGGTTAGTAGTATTTGTATTGTCAGATTAGGGCCAATTTCCCCATAAACCAAGGAAAGGGTCCTCTCTATGATTTTTTGTCCGGGGGGGTTTTAAAGGTTGGAGGGATTAGACATATGAATTTCAAGGGCAATAGATTAACACTGAAAATGAGCCATATTGCAACTGGCCCCCATTGAATGCAGAAATGTTGGGTAACAATGGCGGTTATTTAGGATATATGCAAAATAGGGTTATTTAAAAATAGATGGCCAGGAATTCATTGTTGAATGTTTTTAACAGAACAACCTCATTTTAGCAGTTTTGAGCCTAAATATGTCTTCAACGAGTATGGATATAGCCGAAACTGTATGGCGCGCAATTCCAATGGCTGGCTATCATTTGTTTATTCAAATTTATTGCTTAAAGATGTCACCTTGGAAGTCTTGCACATACATACATGTTTATAGTTATATTGAGCAATAGTGTAAGTATAAACTTAGAGTAGTTTGTAAAGTTACTCCTATGATACATTTGACAATGTTTGAAGTCAACATTATTCTCAAAATTTATGAAAATGGCGGCCATTTTGGGATTTATGCACCATGAGGTTTAATTAAGAACTGTATATATTTGGACTTGGAGGTTGTCCATTATCAAACAGCCCAGTAAACATTTTTTTTACCAAAATGATCCTTCTACAAGGGGGGGGGGGGGGTTGGGGACCCCCCCACAGGGTATGGTGAAACCAGTTGGGAGGCAACTGAATGGCGGCCATTTGGTTTATGCAAATCGCAGGCTAAGCTACAACTTTGGAAGTCTATCATGCAGAAAAGAAATTATTTAAGTTGAAGGGTCTTCTAACAAGTTGGTAGTACTCTAGTTTTGCCCATCTATATGGTACCCATATGCCAAATATCACCTCGTGGCCCAAGCCTATATACGATGGCTTAGTGTTTTTTGTGCAAAACCAACATTGGGAGGATAAGTACGAATGTTAATTTAGTTAGTGTTTGCACGCGATCGGCCGATGTAGAATAACAAAATCCCAATTATTGCTGAAAATTACTGTTAATTTCTTCAGAAGCAGAATGAAAAGTCTTTTGAAAGGGTCTAAATTTTAACATACTCAGTCTTAAAAACAATGGTTTTGAGAGGGTTTAGGCGAGCTGAGAATTATATTGTTCTAACTACATTTTGGGCCTTTGTAAGCTAATAATATTTTAGAGATTTACATCTCTAAAATGATATATAGTTTGTTTAGATTTTCGAAATTTAAATTTTTTAAGGGTCGCACTTCCAGTCAATTTTCTCTTTTTTTTTTTAGAACTTTAAAGGTGCAATTAAATTCATATTTTAAAATAACCAAAATGTCAGTCAGATCTTTGTAATTCTTAGCTCACGATTTATTTTCAGGCCTTCTCATTTCATCCAACACATTTCCAGCAAATTGCATACAATTTTAAAAGAGAATCGCCAACATTTTGTATATGAAGGTTTTGCACATTTTAAAACTAGGCTACTTTTTAGTTTACAGACATCATATACGTGTAAACGACAGACAACACTTACTGACTTGGATATATAGATGCATGCTTCAAAATTTCAAAACGTGTGCGTTTCTCTAAGCTTTCGCATTTACACACGAATGCTATTAGGCTGCGGATAATTTGCGGCTGGCAATATGTGATAACGTCATTCTGAACTTCAGCCCAGAGTGGATATCGTAGCTATAGACATTCATGGGCGTTCAAAACGTTGCATTTACCCTCTCTTGCATGTGGACATGCCGTCAAGGCTGCATGTGCTCGATATAGTTTAGCCCTGGTTGTCACTTGAGCTACTTGACAGAGTGCTAAGTAAATTAAACAACAAGCTCAATAACAAAGATAAATACAGAGGCGTGAGTATCCAAGAGCGATAAATGGAACCGTGACTGTTAGTGCTACATCAATGTTGGAGGTAATACTAACTTCTTAGCTTAGTTACCAACCTACTGATTCAGAAAGAGTTTGTTTATCGGGTTTCAATGGTTGTTACTGACATGAACACATTTGGCCTAAATTAGCTGTCACTGTTCTCTGTTCGAAATGAAAACAGCAGTTGGAAAAGAAAACCAAATTAAAATCGAATGGGATGCAAATATAGATCGATTACATTGGTCAATTTAAATGTTTAATGTGCTGTGAAAACCAGGTGAATCGAATGAAAGTGAGTTGACAAATATGGGGAAGAGCATTTGAACAGATTTGATCAGCTTTAAACATGCTAAAGGTCCATTCATGTAACCAGAGATTTTCAATGAAATGAATTTCGGCAGATTCTAAGTCAATATGATTGTCACAAACGAAATAAACACTTTTAGTTCATTTAAAGCGAAATGCCAGGCTAATATAATTTGCGCTTCAACATATTATAAATACATTTTTGTTTCAAATGAATGTCTTTCAGTCAGAAAAATGACACTATATTATTGATATCAAAGTAAAACGTTTACAATATCTTCCTTATGATTGCAGCCATTTTGATTGGCCCACGAGAAAGATTGAAATCATGATGTATATAGTACATAGTGTGTCTTGAAATAAGTAGCCAGTGAAAGACTAGTGAATGCCATAACCAAACCTTTTCAGCTATATTCTGTTCAAGAATCCGCCCCAGATTTTAATCGATCGTTACTGCTTTTCTACTGGACACACTATATAATCCGATTTTCTGACCAGGAGTACCCTAGACATTCCTTAGACACCTGTTTTTATCCATTGACTTACAAAGTCATACAACGTCACCAATGCCGAGCGACGTCACCAATGCCGAACATGGCGACCTCCATGGGCAACATTTATTAGTTAATTCTGCTAATAAGACAATCTATATTGCAGTAGATATTATTTCTTTCAGACCGCAGAGAAACCTTTAAAACTTACTTAAATTAAAAAATAGCCTGTTAGTACACTTTAAATGTGAATATACACTGTTGCTAATAAAGTTGGAATATAATATTTGTTACCACTTTTTATGAAATGATTCTTACAGTGTGAGTTATTTATGATATCTAGGGTGTATATCGCCACACTTGTAAATTTTTGTTGTAAAGGTAACAACCAACTCTGAAAAACGTGGCTCGTTGCACACAGGCTGGGAGCAGGGATATGACCTTTTAGAGCTCCCAACAAAAGCATTGTTACGTAATTCAAAATGATGCATCGATTCACTTCACCTGGGTAGTGGGGACTCATGTAATCATATACTCTAATATGATTACTGAAGCGTTCAGATTGGTTGATTTGTTGATTAGTTGGAAACAACAAATTTCATTCAATTTGTTTACGTCGATCATTGTACCTTAAAGAGGACAGGACTTCCAGCCTTTTTATCATAGCTTTCGCGACTACCCCGCTTTCGCGAGTATTAGTAACACTCCTGGAAAAACTTGTTCTTGCTCAGCCCCAGCTCCACTCCCCTACCAAATCGGAAGGCTGTGCGACCTGTGATCTCGGAGAATGGGCGGACAGACAGACAGACAGACAGGCAGGCAGACAGACAGACAGACATACTTAGCTTACATGTTTTTTGTGTTGATTATTTGATTATGGAAGTTGACTTCTTTCTAGGTACTATGGAAAACAAGGTCAGATACCCTTTAAACACAAACAGATGAGCCTTGTGCATAATAAACAGAATTATTTTTATAAAATAACAGAATTTATTTTAATTTTGATCAATTGATGGGTTCAAGGAATTGTAATGTTAAAACACAATTAAATGGTAATTACAATAATGTACTCAATAATGTCCTTATGAATACTGAGACTTATGTCCACTCTGACATGGCGATTAATGTCCAGAACTAAAAAGAAGTGTTGCAGTTCTTCTTCTTGCGTATGAGGCAGATGCTAAATATGTTGTAGACGGTGAAGCTAGCTCACGGTTGATTGGTTGGGATTTAGGAAATAAGTCCACCGGTGGACACATTCACTAATTGAGAATGTGATTCCGCAGTCTGTGATGGAGAACCACATTGGCAGGCTGGAGATTGTTGCAGCTCCCATCGGTGCATATTGCTGTTGAAGCGAGCGACCGACTCCTGTGCGAATCCGGTTTAAAGTGACCCATTCCTTGCGTGGAAGATTACTACCAGGTGGTAGTTCTGTCATAGGTGTAATTAGCTCGAACACGTCGTAGCCGGGCGAAGCCCGGGGCTACGAATTAGAGTACATAGGATATCGCGGGTTTTTCCGACTAAAAACCTGTCGGGAAAAAGTTTTAAAACTACTTTCACTTACCGACCTCCTATTTGGTATATTCCGACTCCCTGGGGGTTATTATCACGAATAAATAATTATAGGACAAAAAAGCAATTCTGAGGTATTATGAAAACATGTTTCTGCAAGTTTTCGATGTGGAATTTTAGTAATGGCAAATTTTAGTATACTTTAGTGCCTTCAATTTTCTTTCATTTTGCACCAGTTATTGACGCCGTAAGTACACTGACATGAACTGCACATCCGTTAGAAATAAGAATCAGTGACATTAGGTATGGATTGTAAGTCAAAATGCGTAAATGTCAGTTTTTAAAGTTCGTGATGAACCCTGCACTAGCATATACTTTCATGCTCTGACATAGTGCACGACCACCCAATATGGAGTGTCTAGTCAGAGCAACCTCGGACTAGGTGTAATAGTGAGTTGGTCAGGTCTTGAAGTATCTAGCGAGGCAGTATTCCATGTCTGGAAGATGTTGAATGGGGAGCTGAGAGCTTAGCAAGGTGTCGACAGAAAGGTCGACGAGATAGCACAGTCTGTCTGCCGAGCGGGTGTGATTCTTGGAACAGTGTTATGCAGCAGTTGTTTCCCAGCAGAGCCAGTTATTTTATTTATATTCACTAGTTTGTGCGTGCGGTGTTCTCTCCGAAGCACTGCAGGTGCAATGCCTGAAAGCACTGTAGAACTCAGATTGAGTGGGACGGAGGCAACAAGTAATGGTTCTCAAGGTCTCGGTGAGTACTGTGCCAGCTCTTGGTGTTTGAGAGCTGTGCCTTCTGCAACATGCTGGGCGGCATATTCAGCAGCTTTGTAGACCAGAGCCAGGGCGGTGGTGGCGCTAGGGAGTAGTTGGGCGTGGCACCCTCATGACGGATCAAGCAAGTCGGCACAGGAGGTTTATTCTTCGAAGATACCTTGGCGCATACGGACTCAAGGTGCTGCCAGTAAGTAAGGAGGCTGCCGTCACGATTCACTCCAGATAGTGGTGTAGGATTGTATGATTGGAAGCTGGTGATGATGCCTCTTGGTGTTGAGATGGAAGGCAGTAGCTGGTTGGTCTTGGCTTCACTCAGCTCATGTTCTCTAGGTCCTGAGATATGCTGCAAGTATGCCATATCTGAGTTCAGGATGATATGTTCCTCATGGCGAAGATGTCAATATGAGTCGCTCGCTTTAATAATTTCCACAAGAAAAGTGTATGGGAATCTTCTTCAGAAAATTATGTCCTTTTTATGAGCAGTCCTGAGATAACTTTGTCCATCATTTCAAGACGACAGGGCTTAGGCTAGGTCCCCTGGCAACACAATACAGGGTGTCCCAAAAAAAGGGGTGCAAGTAGAACCCCGATTCCTCAACAACCGCTTAAGCTGTGAATTCATTTTCAGGGAGGATATTAATTATACCTTTGTAAAATGAGCAAATCTCATGACATCCCGCCCACACAAGCTAAAGATATAGCGGATTATTAAAAAGGCCATCTGTTTTTCACCCATTCCAATGGATTTACACAGTTAACTTCATTTGTCCGTTCTACTGTCCGGGGGTTGGTGAGCGATTTCCATCACATTTAACGTACTGCCGTATTCATGGCATACCATTAAATATTCACAACTGAGAAAACAAAATGCACAAAATATAATTTTTAATATTTTTTTTAAATGGCAAATATGCATTAGAAATAATAACACGCAATGACTAAGCCTACAGTCGCAATCTAAGATTGGCAGCAATATCTATGTCTATTTTGTTACTCTGCCTGTGCAGTTTCCATGATAAATAGCATTTTGCTATATATACACTTGTAAACTAAATGGCGCATGTTTGAATATCATAGTCAAATTTCTTTTACCAGAAAAAAAATAGCTTAGTGGCATATGAGAGCCTTTGATCCGGCATGGCCTGTTTGCTGCCACCTTTTTAACCATACCCAAAATGTGTAATGCACAGCAATACCATTTTTCTTGGCGTTTTCTCGTCTTTGTGAAGGTTTTTATAAATACACATTGGAAGAAATGTAACAGTTCATTTTCATTGAACTAAGGCTAAAGGATCACACATTTATTAATTTTGTTACTTTTAAAATTGGACTTGAACCTAAAATTTCATAAACATCCATTGCTTTCTGTTGTCAAGTTACATGGCACTATCCCCGACAAGGAATATTTCACCAGGTAACCCTTTAGAATGAGTATTGTCATGGCTGTCAGCTTAAAAGTTATTATTATTAGAGATTATGTACTGGGGAAGATGATTTGTTCAGATACAGCACTTAGTAAGCATATCACTTTAGGTTTCCGTTCTGAGGTTATCATTTTTCAATGCACGCGATTGAGCCATAAATCTATCTGATGTACCGATATCACTAACTGTGCAAATCCCATTGGAATGGAGAAAAACAGATAGTAATTTAATAATCGTTTATATCTCAGGTTTGCGTGGGCGGATTTTCATGGGATTTGCACAGTGTATACAGAAGAGTATATTAATATTCTCCATGAAAATAAAAATCACAGCTTCAGCAGTTTTTGAGAAATCTGAGTTATCTGCTTGCACCACTTTTTTTTGGGACACCCTGTACCTTAATTCTATTCCCCAAAGTATTTCTTATATTCCGTCTGTCGTAAATGTCCAATTTTAGAATCACAACTGGCATTTTGATTCCCAAACTGAAGCTTTTCTGGCTTCGAAGATGACAGGAGACAAAATAGCTTTTGGTATCTATAATATCAATCGATCCTGGTACCATGTACTGCACAGATCTACAATTTCTGCAGATCAAAAGTAATTTTAACTACTAGCAAAAAATATCAAATACTCAGAATTTGTTGAACTCTTTTAACTCTTTTGGTGGCAGCCTGCTATACAATTTGGGGTCAAGTTTTGGTGACCCGATGATCAGGTAAACCCTTGTTACATTTTGTCCACTAATTATAAACCACGTTTACCAGAGGTTGGACCCAAATTCTGATTCAGCACCGTTCAAACTATAGAAAAAACATCTTAACCTTCTTCCCCAAACTTCTAGAATAGATGTTTATTTAAACCTTACTATGTAATTGATGATGATGATGATGATGATGATGATGATGATGATGATGATGATGATGATGATGATGATGATGATGATGATGATGATGATGATGATTTTGATCAGGACGTGTAAATTGGTGTCATTTTAAATTATATCTTATTCTGTTTATTTTGAATATAATCAAATAACCTTGACTTGACCTTTGATTTCAAATCAATTTCTATTAATTCCCCCTCCGATCAGTTTCTTGTCATTTTGATCATGATGTGTAAATTGTGTCATTTTTAATTAAGCGTATCTAGAGATACTAATGAAATGTTATATATAAGAAAAAAAGTTTGAAGACTGTGATTATATAGTTGGAAAATGATGTGGGTTAATTCAAAGGTATCATTAATGAAAACACAATTTCTGGTTTTAGCATATCAGAGATGTTGCAGATGATACTATACTCTTGTGATCGTAGGATATGAGAGATTTGAAGTGAAATATTTTTTTTCACGGAAAGTAACGTAACCAGGGTGACTATAGCAAATCGGGGCTAACAGGGTGACTAAAATTCATTCCATTAATAGTCAACGCCAAAAGGAGGCCGTATAAATCAGCTTATGGAAATTGTGCGAGTGTTAAGAAGTGGTATACCAGAGGAATTTGACGGGATAAAGAGTAGATTAATATTTCAACAATTTACACTCTGCGGGTATGAAACATGGTATGAAAAACTTGAACACGGTTCGCCGCGAAAGGTATATTATAGTAGACTCAACCCATCGTGTCACCAGAGGAAAAGTTTTGGACAGAGTCGATTAGTTGGGATAGGGGGCCAGAAAAAGAAAACATGAGGCCCGATTCATCTGTTTCATGAACAAATTGAAGATAATTGCTTTCTAGTTTGCCATCATTTTCAAAGGCTTTTGTGTTCCTCCTTCGTATCCAAACACGGCGCTCATAAGTCAGTAACATTCAACTCACCTGTTACATTGGATACCACTGAAGCTAATACGATTAGACAGAATGTTTGAGAGCTATGTTTTTGTAGCTACAAATGCGCTTACGCTGACTTGAATGATTTCATTAAGCATAGAATTGATTTCTCTCTGCTATCGGACTACATGTTTCAATAGATTTAGCTTGGAATTTTAATCCCAATTTTAATTTCCAACCACAATAGCACATGTCCCTCATTCAATGCCCATACCTTCGGAAAAGTACTAGAGGTGACACGATGGGTTGAATCTACTATAATCAGTTCAATTAAATTCCTGAAATTACATGCATGGACGCTGTAGGTTTTTCCATAATAACACACGACGATATTTTGAGATTGTTCGTAACAATAGCCAATAAACCTAATGTATGTATGAAATGTATAATCACAAAATGTTTTTTTCTAATGCAATTTCAAAGTAACATCTTTAAACATGTAAAGGAATATAATTTAAAGAGTAAAGACGAGGATTTCCAACGATGTTTATTTAATTCATTTGCCTTTGACATTCTTAGAGATACATTCGATTACCTACAGTATAGGGCAAAAAGCATTTTGTGTCACTTTGTAGCTTAATTTCGTCACAAGTCCATGCCCGGCTGTATTGTAACACGATTGATATACAAGTGATGAACAACTAACTACATGGTTAAGCAGGCACGACACAGTAGAACATTATGGACGTGGCTCCTTCAATTAATACACCATCATCAGTTTCAAGTTGATTTCATGACGAAGAAGTGAATAAAATGTCTAAAAATAAAACGTGTGAAAATGTCATTATTGTTTACTAACCGACGTCACATCTTCGGGACACCACTTCCTCGTTCTCAACTATATATACATATTTATTTTAATAACATATAACTGATGAAATAACAATTTAACACGCATCAATTCATGTGAGAATACAAACCCAGGTGTTGACGTTATGCCTCATTCATTAAGGGATACGATCAAATTAATAATGTAGCCTTTCATATGAGAGAGAGAGAGAGAGAGGAGAAGAGAGATGACGACATTCATAGGCCTATCATCAGCTTTTTGCTCTTCCTTAAATAATACCACATTTCATATGGCATACGCCCTCATTTTTTCTAGGTTGAGAATTTTGTACGGTGGAGTTGGTTTTTTAATGAACTGAAACTCCCAAATGATATTCACGTGTCCTGAAATTACGTAAAATCGGGGACCCCGATCTTAAAGGGGCATTTCGTGATCCACAGCCTCATTCCTTCGACTAAATTAAAAAAAAAAATTGAGATTTTTATATCATTGAGCCGTAGACCTAAGTAGAGTATGTATGGCTAATATTATTCGATCTGCTCAAAAGTAAAGGAATTACAACATAGTGACCTATGGGGCAGCATGATACAAACATTTTCGCATAGCATCAAAACGCACGCACCCGGGGTGGGGGGTGGGGGTCCTGGCATTGGAAAGTGGTACGGGTATGTGCGGCCCTTAAGACCCCCATTTCGCGTCTCCCCAGCAGTTCCTAAGACCCTCAGTTGAAGCACAATTCAGTTCTCAAGGTCCCCAGTTTTGGGAAAAATTTTTCCTCCTAATCTAATTTAAGCTAAATTTCAGCTTTTGGCAGTGCAAGTATAAAGTTACGAGGGGGTCATTTTCAACTTTTAAAAAAGTTCATGAACAAGCACATTCCCTTAAAGTAACTATATTCTTTTGTTAAAGGTGGGTGGCCCCGATCATGGTCTGGTCTTTCATATGATGTTTTCTTCTTCACATGGAAGCATGTCACCAAAAACATCAGATTACAGACATGGAGCAAAAATGTATACTAATTAGCCCACAGGACAGTGGTATACCACATTTGCAGACGTTTTTGTTCATAAAATCAAACGGGAACATTTCCTGGTAATAAGGATTTACTGGGACAATGAGAAACATAAGAACTTTCTTCTGATTCAAAAATCTTAATTTTCATGGAGTAAGGTGGGGTGGGGACCGTCGGGTCACCCACCTTTTAAGGGCACTATCATCATCCCTCTTTCAAGCCTTTCTTATGAGTCCTAATAAATGACCATAGATTTGTTTTAAGTTACTGCTTCTGAATGCAAATAAGATGAAAAATGTAGATCCTGAATCTTTGAAACCTAAGTGACAGCACAAAACCACATTACAAACCTATACGGCACAACACGGATATTTCAATTCGTGATCAAACGGGCTTCATCAATAATCTTTACTAATACTGAGTAATTTGGTGCAAGATCTTTTAAACAATTTCGTTTACCCTCATATCAAGAGCAAACTTTGTGCCTTTAAAATATTAGGCGACAAATAGCGCACGGCCCGATCTAACTTTTGGCAAACAACTTCAATGCATTTCTTGTTTTTTGATCACATCACAAATGGGTTCGCAATGCTATACGATCCAAACAAACATTATATCCTGCTCATGTAAACATACTTACCCCACGTTTAGAATTGATACCCCTGAACGCAACAGTTTTAATTGGCCAATCACACACATCTTTTCTAAGGAATAAAATGAATAACCCAGCGTTACTGACACAAATGGCTGTATTAATAATGTTGAACCACAAATTAAAGTTTAACTAAACATCTGAACTTCAGTTCTTATCCGCAAGGTAGCCCGTGGATACACCATCACCATCACGACATTTGTGTAACCTAGTTCCTGATGCTAATATTCTTTGTCATGAAAAGATAACATGGGCTTCAGAAAAACCATTTTAGGGGCCAAGGTTAATGCTAGTTGTCATCACGGAAACATTTATAGCAGTGCTGAATCCATTCGTGAATGGTTTTATTAAATGTGATTTGTTTTGGTAACTTTGAATTCTGCAACAGCGTCATCAACATCGCAAAAACTTAATAGTAAAATACCTATACCTACATTGGATCTAAATTTGAGATTCAGAGTAAATTCCGACACTAAATACGGTGCTGTTTCTTTTCTTTTAAACGTGCGGACAATTAATAATTTGTTACAACAATACAGTCAGCAATACATTTTCTCACGACACCGCGGGTGCACACACACACGTATTATGGACAGCTGACGTTTTCTTTAACAAATTGCATGCTATAACAGGACGGGAATTTGGTGCAAGTATTAAACTCAAGCCGGATACCTCTGAGATGATTACAATCACTGCTCTAAATTCACAACTTTGTACCTGTCATAATGATAAGCATGTTGTTAGTGTTTTGAATTGCAATTCATCAAAACTGCCACAGTCTGTGCACATTCCACGTAAAACACAGTTGCTACTTGCTCTTAAACTGTGTCAAAAAACCAGTCAAAATAGACAGGTGCCACGACACTTGAACTTCATGATTCCACCAAAATAAAGCACTGCGAATTGTGGTGTGAATAAATAGCATGCATGATCGGATTAAATCATCCTTTTTTATTAAATCATTGACGCCAGTGGTAATGCCACAATGCATCCTCTGCATTCTACAAAAATGCGCACTTGCTTGTGCCCACTATCCCTGAATGAGATGATCCCTCCTTCCCACCCTACGTGTTTAGACGAACAACTCACATCCAGTTTTTGTCATGTACTCTCCTTTTAGTCTAACCAATCTGAAGAATCTACTCCGGAATCTTCACCTTTCCCGCCAGCGCTTCACAGCCACTCGTTTGAGAGATCGTCGTAATGATACTCATTCTTACAAGGGCCGCGTACAGCCTAGCATCATCTTACAACATCATGATGTAGCATGGAATTTCTTTGTCTCCATCCTTGATTTAAACCTCTGACTGGCCTTAATATATAACCAATTCTACCTAATATTATGGCGATTGTTTTTACATTAGTGTCCTTAGTAAACAAGAATTGATATCTTTCAGAGTTGGGAAGAATGATCCTTCTCACTTCTCAGCTTCAGATACCCGATGATGAATGCGTTCTTTTTGCGTAGCTGCATAGTTTCTAAAAAGCCATGCATATTTCGCAATGTTCTCTCAACCTAACCTTCAAAGCTAATAAAAATTCTTTACGAAACGAAAATATTACAGCGACCGTTAATAATTCTAAAAATGCTAAATTGGTGGATCATCCCTTTGTAACTAGGCCTGTATGAGTTACAGGATATGGCGGGAACTCTGAGAACTTGGGCTATTAAAAAGGTTACGAATATATACGGGATTGTTGTGACGGGGGGTGTGGTCTATAGCTAGAACATGCGACAAATATCGCCCAAATTATTGCCCGTTAATCAAGCCATAGCGGGTATGGTTGCAGCGTTGTACCACCCCATGGGTGGTCCACCGTTTAGTGATCGCTTCTCTGTTCAGTCACCGCTCCTGTTTTCATGTGATCGCTCCCGTTATACTCAGCTATCGGACCCCGCGCGAGGCTAGTTTAGTATATTTTCTTTTATTCTTTAATCCTTTAAACCTATATGTTATGTATTTTTAAAAAAATTTAGAGTACAACATAACTAATGAATCCTCAAAAGGCGCTAAAGTCACATCTGTATCGCACTTGTGTGTGTTCCTAATACTCGATTTATCATTTACAACGAAGCGAAATTCTTTGATACAGGTGAGTGTAAAACGCTGAAAAGTGAAATTCCTGACATAAGAATTTAAGCCTTTTCACAAACAAGGATTTTATTTTTAAGAGGGCGTTTCCTTAAGATTAAACTCTACATCGCGCAATGTACTTGCGCAAATGGACATCAATTGGTGTCATCTCTCCTCAAAGACTGCAACAAAAACATATTGGCACCGTTTCACATATTTTTGTTAAAATTCGGAGATCAATAGTGGTCAATGGTTGACCTTGTTTGTCATAACAAAAGAAATAAGAGTTTCACTACTTTGTTGTGCAATCCATATGGAAACGACGTTAACAATTTAACAATTTGAGACCATTTTTAAAGAATCGGTGCAATTTAAGATTGAGCCTTTGGTGATGACCTTGACATTTGACAAATTTTGTCTTATCCCTCGTAACCAGACTTGTAGTAGTACAAACTAAGCCGCCTTTTTTAAAACTCCTTGTAACAGACGAACACTTTGGTTACATTTTCACAGCAGTTTTAACATTTGACCCCCTGTAGTATAATTTCCCCCCTCTGGATTCCGCCCTATTTCTCGCGGGCACCCACACTAAATTTGTTCATTAACCTTTAGAAGACAAATCCACTGGGAAATGAATGCTCTACTCTAAAAACATCTCCACGAACTCTCCACACCGGGTTCAAACGAATTGCTCCAAATGATCCAACTGAACATGCTGAATGGGTTCAAAGTCCATCCCATGCAGAGGATATGTGCAATGTGTTTCTAAACGCGTTCACAAACTTGCCTCAATTTGGAGTGAAATGTAGAAATTTGTCCATTTCGTGATCGCATAAATTCCAATGGCCCTCTATTTTTGACAATGTGCTGTGGTTTGGTTTGCCACGGCACAGCTGTTTGACAGGTTTTTTTTATTATGACAAAACAGAATAAAACAAAAAATATCAACGGCGACACACTTTTGGACAACTGATTTGAGTATTTCATACCGATTATCTACATCCTGTGTTAAATTTGATGAAATTTCATTGTCGGGCAATATGATTTTTCATAAAAATCTAGTTTTAACACGTCATTCTTGGAACTAGGCATATGAGGTCGCGATAACATACACATTAGACCTTGTTTGTAGGCCTATATGGCAGATGCCGCGCAAGGATTGTTCCTGATTTTTGAGGTGGTAAGAGCTCTTGCCTGTTCTACTTTATATCAGTTGTCAAAATTTTGTCGCCATTTTTAAAATTGCTCTAATAAAGAGAAAATTTGCATGGCTCCACTGAAATTGAGACACTATTAAAAACTGTTCGAGACTGTTCATTCACGTGCTACTATATTCTCCGTAAAATGTGGAGTTTTTTCTAAAACGGACCATTGATGAAATGATTTAAAACTAGAAAAATTCATTTTAATCGATCGATGTTGGATGCATAGTGGATCCGGTTATCTGCAATGACAGAACGTGTACGTTTTATATGTGTCTATTCCACTCATCGTTCGGTTTTAAAATTTCGGTATCAACAAATCCTCCCCAACAAGACCATACTCTTGATAATATATCAGTGTCGATACCCAAGTTTTGTGGGGTGGGGGGTACACTAAGCATATCACTTACACTAACCTGGTACAATAAACGCACATGTACGCTAAACGGTGTATACTATCGCCATAATCATGTATCACGACACATTTACATATAACGCTAATTGTTGGAATATAATTGTTATCTGCTTTAATCCCTCAGACCAATGTTAATTACGAAAAGTAATTCGCAGTCATTGTTAACTTGCTAGAAGCAAAAGCATCCATTCCTATCCATCACCCACCGTAATGGCACATTAGGGCACATTATTTTCTTTTTTTTCTCCAATTGCTTAATCATCTTATCAATCAAAGGAACGTGGCAGTAAAGCAGAGAGAAGCGCCCTCAAAGTTGTAACTAGGCTGATGATGTCATTTTGCGATATTGCGTTTACATAAGGACTCGGTTTTCTCGGAAATTGCCACAAACTGCCACATCCCCCTGGAACTCTTCTGTTTTACTATTTTTACAGAATGTAAACATCAAATTGTTTCAAACTCTTTAAAGTGTTTAAGTAAGTTCCTTTCATTATGTCAATTTTTTTCTGCCATTATGTCCCTTTAAAAGGGCATTTCGTGATCCATAGCCTCATCTCCGACCCTGTCCAAAAAGCGAGATTTTTCTTATCATCTTAACCGTGACCTAAATTTAGTATATGTGTCGCATCTTACATGCAATTTCCACATTTATATATAATCAAATAATCTTGGCTGGACCATCAAATCAATTTTTATTTATTCTCCTTCCGATCAGTTTCTTGTCATTTGACAGGACATGGTTTATTGTGTCTTGTTTAATAAGGTGTATCGAAATAAAGGCTAATGAGATGTAATAAAAAAAGGTTTGAAAACTGAGATTATTAGTTTGAAAATGATTGAGAGTAAACTCAAAGGTATTTCTCTTATTAACAAATAGTTTAATACATATTTAAAAAAATATTAATTAAAAATAATTCCTGGCTCTACCATTATAGACAGGTTGTAGATGGCAATATTACTCTTGCGATCGCCTTCCTCTTCATAGGATATGAGATTTGAAACTAAAATATTTTTTCACGGAAAGTAACGTAACCAGGGGACTCTAGCAAATCAGCGGCTATAACAGTGATTAGATTCATTACTTAATAGTCAACGCCAAAGGCCGTATAAATCAGCTTATGGAAATTGTGCGAGTGGTAAGAAGTGGTAACTTTGGTCTTTGTGATTGAAATAGTCACGAGATTAAGACACGGAGAGTACCAGGGAATTTACGGGGGATAAAGAGTAGATTAATATTTCAAACATATTATCACGTCCTGTATAAACAGGGTATGAAAATAGAACAAGGTTCGCCGCGAAAGGTATATTAATCAGTTCAATTAAAATTACCTGAAATTACATGCATGGACGCTGTAGGTTTTCCATAATAACACACGACGATATTTTGAGATTGTTCGTAACAATTGCCATGAACCTAATGTAATGTATTAAACTTGTAAATCACAAAAACTGGGGTTTTTTCTATGAAATTTCAAAGTAACATCTTTAAAGGCATTCATTAAAGAGTAAGCGAGGATTGCACCGATGTTTATTGCTCTTTCATTTGCCTTTGACAATCTTGGAGACATTCGAATTGTCTACAGTATAGGGCAGATTGCATTTTGTGCCACTTTGTAGCAAATTTGGTCCCAAATTCCATGCCCCGTGTAAAGAAACGAGTGTCTCCCCCATAAGAGAGTGCCTAGCTACCATAGCAACATGTTACGGAATCAAAAACCCGTAAATCACCAAATTAAGTATACGAGGCCCACATATTGGGTACAGTGCTGAAACAAACGAGCTACAGCACTCAATGGCGAACACATAGACAGATGGGTGATAGGACACTCAGTCCCGCGGACACGGTCTTTTTATGACACCGGATGTCTTGTTACAACGATTGTTATAACAAGTGAATAACAACGACTACATGGTTAAGCAGGCACAACACATTAGACATTATGGACCTGCTGGCTCCTTCAACTAACCACCATTATCAGTTTCAAGTTGATTCACATGACGAGAAGTGAATAAATGTCTATAAATAAACTTTGAAAATGTCCTTAATTGTTAAATAACCCGCGTCACACACACCTTCGGGAACAGAACCACTTCCCCTTCGTTCTCAACTAGATAACATATTTATTTTAACATAACATATAACTGATGAAATAACAATTTAATAACACGGCATCACTTCATGTGTAATACAACCAGGTGTTGACGTTATTCTCATCATTAATGCCATACGATCCAATTAATAATGTAGTCTTTCATATCAGAGAGAGAGAGAGAGAGAGAGAGAAGGGAGAGACGACTCATAGGCTATCATCACCTTTGCTCTTCCTTAAATAATACCATAATTTTTGTATGTGGATAAAACGCCCTCCATTTTTCTCTAGGATTGAGATTTTTTGTGTACGTGGAGTTGTTTTTTTATAAACTGAATCTCCAAATTAATTCCCCGTGTCCCTGAAATTACGTAAAAGGGGACCCGATCTTAAGGGGCATTTCGTGATTCAAAGCCTTATTCCATTGACTAATAAAAACAAAAATGAGATTTTAAATAATCATTAATTACGAAATTCTTCGCATTCATTGTTACCTTGCTAGAACAAGTCATTCCATTTCCTATCATAACACGAATGGCCCCATTAGGGCACACTTATTTTCTTCTCCATTGCTTTAATTTCTAATAATCAAAGGACTAGGCAGGATAAGCAGAGAGAATCGCCCTCAATAGTATGTAACTAGGCTGATGATTGATCATTTTGCGATTTGCATTACATAAGGACTCGTTTTTTTTAAATAATGTAGTCCCTTTCATATCAGAGAGAGAGAGAGAGAGAGAGAGAGAGGGAGATGACGACATTCATAGGCCTATCATCAGCCTTTTGCGGCTTCCTTAATATACCATATTTGTATGGGATACGACCCCTCATTTTTCTCTAGGTTGAGAATTTTGTACGTGGAAGTTGCTTTTTAATAACGACTCTCCCAAATAATATCCACGTGTCCTGAAATTACGTAAAATCGGGGACCCGATCTTAAAGGGGCATCCGTGATCACGTCCAGCCTCATTCCTTCGACTAAATTAAAAAAAAACTTAATAATCATCTGAACCGTTGACCTAAGTATAGTAATGTATGTGGCTAATCTTATGTGATATTCGATCGGTTCTAAAGTAAAGGGAAATTACAACACATTGACCTATGGGGCAGCAGATACAAATTTTCCGCATAATCAATCAAACGCAACGCTCACGGGGTTTTGGGGAGGGTGGTCCCTGGTATTGGAAAGTGGTACGGGCATGTGCGGCCCTTAGACCCCCCATTTCGCGTCTTCGCAGTTTTCCAAAGACCACCAGTTTGAAGCTCAATTCAGTTCTCAAGGTCCCCAGTTCCAACCTTTGTTGCCTCTTAAAGGCTCATTCAGGAGATTTCGAAATATACATTGTCTTAATTAATAGTTCAAATAGTCACTAGAACGGAAGACAGTAACCTAAAATGCACAATAATTCTAAAGTGTGAGATGAATCGGTTTTCGTTTTTGATGTAGTAAACAGATTTAAAGTATTACGGTCCCATACGTTTACTGTGTATAAAAAAAATCCGGATCCGGAATTTTAATAACCACGTTGTGATTTTCTATATGAAGGACTTTTCGATTTGAGCTTAGCTCTGAAATTTCACACAGTGATTATTATATGGACAAGCATTAAGTATATCAAAAAGCACGATTTGTTTGAAAATTAGGGAGCACCAGCCGCTGGAATCTCTGAGTCAGCCTTTAGCAAATTTCACTTTTTTTTATTTTTTGCTGTTATAATTTTTTTTAAAAAAAAAAACAAATTAAGCTTTTTAACGTTAAAAGTTCATGAACAAGCACATTTCCCTTAACGTACTTATTTTCATTGTTAATGTGGTTTACCCCGATCATGGTGCGTACTTTTAATTGATGTTTTTTTCCTTCACATGTAAGCATGTCACCAAAACATCAGATTACAGAACATGGAAGCAAAATCTAATAAATTAGCCCACGGACGGTGGTATCACCACATTTGCAGACGTTTTGTTCATAAATCAAAATGGACTTTCCTGGTCAAATAATTTAAAAATCTCCAGTTGATGAGTAAAGTGGGGGGGGGGGGGGGGCAGTCGGGTCACCCACCTTTTAAGGGCAACTATCGTCCCGGCTATCATCCTTATTCTTATGAGTCATAATAAAAACATTGTTTAAAAAAAAAGTGTTTTAAAAGTTTACTGCTGCCCTGAATTCAGAATAGATGAGAAACATGTAGAAATCCTTAATATTTGAAACCTGAAGTGACATCACACAACGCACTTACAACCTATACTACGGCACAACACGGATGATTTCATTAACGGGCTTCATCAATAATCTTTACTAATACTGATTATTTGGAGCAGAGCTTTTTAAAACGAATTTCGTTTACTCAAAATCAGAGTCACTTTTTGTGTGTCCTTATTAAAATATTAGGCGACAAATAGCCTACCGATCTAACTTTGGCAAACAACTTCATGCTGTTCTTGTTTGTTGATCACATCATAAAGGGGGTTCGCAAAATCGAACAATCAAACAAACATTATATCCGCTTCATTTGAACAAAATTGACCACGTTTATAAGTGATACCCTGAACCAACAGTTCATTGAAATCAATCTTTTTTCTTAGGATAAAGGCATACCCGCGTTACTGACACTGGATGTATTAATGATTTTAACACAAATTAAGTTACTAAACATCTGAACTCTTCAGTTCCTTAATCCTCATGTAGCCCTGATAACGCACCAACTCAGACATTTTTTAATCCTCTTCCTGATGCTAATATTCTTGTCATGAAAAATAGAACATGGGCTCAGGGGGCGCATTTTTGGGCCAAGGGTTTAATCTATGTTGTCACGGAAACCAAATATAGCAGTGCTGAAATCCATTCGTGATGTTTTTAATAAATGTGATTTGTTTGTAACTTTAATCCTACAACAGCGTCATCACAGTAGCAAATAACTTTATAGTAAAATCCCTATAATTGATCTAATTTGATTGAATTCAGGCGAATTTCCCACCACTAAATACTGTGGTGATTTCTTTAAAACGTGCGACAATGAAATGAATAATTGTTACAAACAAAAATACGAGTCAGCAATATGAGTTCTTCAACGACAACCCCCGGTTGCGTACACATACATTCTGGACATCTGAAGTTTTCTCTTTTTACAAATTGCATGCTATAAGAGGACGTGAATTTGGTGCAGTTTAACTCAAGCCGGATACCCTCTGAGAATGATGACATCACTGCCCCAAACCGACTTGTACCTGTCATAATGATAAGCATATCGTTAGTTTTTTGAATTGCAATTTACGTGGCACAGTCTGTGCACATAAGTTCCACGGTAAAACAAAGGTGGCTAACTACTTTTAAAAATATGTGTCAAAACCCCGTCAAAACATGACAGGTGCCACGACGCCTGAACTCCCCTGACTCCACCAGGTAAAGCACTGCGAATTGTAGGTGTGAATGAATAGCATGTATGATCGGATTAAATAATCTTTTTTTATTAATCATTTACGCCAGGTAGATGCCACAACGGCATGCTCTGCAGTCTACAAAATGCGCACTTGCTTGTGCCCACTAGACCCGAAGGTGATGATCTGAAGATCTGAAGAATCTAACCCGAAATCTACTCCTGACGACTCCCCAGACAGCGTCTTTTAAGAGATAATCGATAAGGACACTCGGTCTTGCAAGGACTGCGTACATCAGCATCATCTTACAACATCATGAACATGATGAATGTAGCAATGGAATTTATTTGTCATTCTCCTTGATTTAAACCTCTGACTGGCCTATTGTATGCATAGCATAACCTATTCAAACCGAATATTATGCCTATTGTTTACCTTAGTGTCGTATTAGAAATGTAGTGATATCTTTCAGCAAGGAAGATAATTCTTCTCATTTCTCTGCTTTCAGATACCCGATGATGGATGCGTTGCTTTGAAAGCGTACTGCATAGTTCTGAAAAATCCATGAAAATCTTTCAAGTCCAATGCAAAACATCTCAAAGTTAATGAAAAATGCTTTATGAAACGAAAATATTACATGACCTTTAATCAAAATATACTAAAAAATTATGTCTAAAAGTCGTGGATCATCTCTTTAATTAGTAATATTTTCTGTGTTATTCTTGAATCTTTTCAACCTATATGTATATGAATTTAGAAAGAACAAAAAAAAAAAAAAAATACATCCCTGAAAAAGGCGCTAAAGGCAATCTGTATAGCAACCTATGAATGTTCCTAGGACATGAAGCAGACGATTTATCATTTACAACGAAGCGAAATTAATTTTGATATAGGTGGGTGTACTTGAAACTTAAATTCCCGAAATGAGAATTTAAGCCTTTTCACAAACAAAGGGTTTTATTTTTAAAGACTTTTCCCTAAGATGAAACAATACATCGCACAAATGGGTTCAAAGTCCATCCTATGCGGAGGATATGTGCAATGTTTCAAAACGTTCACTAACTTTGCCTCATTTGGAGTGAAATGTAGAAATTTGTCCATGTCGTGATCGATCAAACTCAAAATGGCCTCCATCTTTTGAAAATGTGCCGTGGTTTGCACACTGACAATCTGAACTGAGCTTTCGGGATCTAAGTGCATACAATGTTACATTTTAAACAATTGTTTATTCGTGTTACTTTATGTATATTATCAAGAGTATGGTCTTATTGGGCACGTTGGGGATAATGTGTTGATACCGACATTAAAAAAACCGAAGATGTAGAGAAATAGATAAATTATAAAACGTCAAAAAACTTGACGTTTGTGTTTGTACGTCAAAAACTGTTATTGCAGATAACCGCTTCAAAAGGTGGTATAATTAAAATAATTTAAAATGAATTTACCATAAAAATACAATATTTTGCTGTATCCTTTATTGTGCATCGGTATGTAAGTAGTTCACATCACAGGAAGGATTCAATCTGACGAATGACATCTATGCAACAATATCAACCTCTATCCATGCCACGTAAAAGTTGTATTGATTTACCTGGATAAAACATACAACACCTCAGAATAAATGAAATCGGCGAATATCTTTACTAAAGTAACACGAATGAATAATCAGACTTATAGTTTGTTGTATAAAATATGTTATTCCACTTCATTAGCTGAGCTACATCAAGCGATAATGATGGTCGAATTCTACACGGACCATTTTAATGTTGATTTTGCTCCTGAACTCTTTAAACATGTTAAATGAACTATACGTAAGAAAAAAGTAGCTCTTTAGGGAAACATGCCATAGTTTAAACATTGCAACATGCCTTTATGTTTAATGCAATTGATTTCACTTAAAGCAATTCTGTCGCATAAAACATATTCAGACACAATCAAATACACATTTGCTTATAATATTTTAACAATTCTGAAGTGCGGGTTTGGTACAATGAAAACCTGGAAAAGTCTACCCAAGTTCAAATTTCAGTAGAATGATATCAATGACAATGGTATGTAAATTCAAAGGTAACACACCGACAGTGTCCTTTATAAATCTGTGAAAAAGCACACTCTATCAAAAATGAGAGAATATCTTTTTCGAGGGGCACTTAATAGAATTCTTGTCAAAGAGTCACACTTTAGAATTGCTTTAAATATTAGAAAAAAAGACAGAATAAGCTGTGTGTTTTATCTTATATTATACGACAGAATTCCCTGACGACACGATTGAGCGTAAGTCGACAGTGGCGTAGCCAGAGGGGGGGGGGGGAGGGGGGGCAGGGGGGGGCGAGGCCCCCCAATAATTGATTTTGTCGTTGAGATGACCACGTCGGTTCACTTGAAAAAGTTCAGTCATGGCACTTGCAGAGGCTGGATTTTCGGCAAAGTATAGGGTTTAAGTTCAATGGACAGCGTGCGACAAGTCACATTTTACAAAATCGTACAAAAATTAGCCCTCAGAAGACATTTAAAGCATATAAACTCAAAATTGTCAGGGGGCTTGGCCCCCTCGACCCCCACCGGGCTTCGCCCCTGGACCCCAACAGGCCCTAAGGCGGGCCCCTGGACCTACCCATTTTCTGTCGGTTGAGATGCGACACTGGCCCCCAATATGAAAATCCTAGCTACGCCACTGTAAGTCGATGAAAAGTAGTGAAGTTACAGTCTTTGACTGAAATCGGGTTGCTGCACCTTGCACATGCGAAAATAATTTGACATGTCACGCCTAATCTGACATACGTTTGAAGAAAGAGAAGCGGTAAAATTCCTCAAATAGCAACGGATACATTCCATACGATTCACGCATTCAGGACTGTTTTAAAAAAAGTCCCAAAAATTTGTAATTTTTCTGAGATTACCTTCACGTTTTTTAAGTAAACTAGAATTATTATCAATATCATTTTGTTATTTGTTTTGTGACTTCTAATAATAATAATCATCGTCATCATCATCCTAAAATGATACTTAAGGGGAAAAGTTTAATTATTCATTAGATTATAATGAGCTCTTTTTATTATTTAAATTAATAGTAATATCCTTTGTTATGCCACTTCATTCGCATAAATTAATATTCATATCCTTTGACGGAATAAACGCAAACAATGGAAACCTTAAGGGGACACAGAATTTCGCCTTAACGCCAAATTCAGTGAATGACAAAAGAGAATTTCGCCTTAATGCTGAATTAGTCATATAATAATAATAAAAATAAATAAATAAATAAATAAATAATGATAATAATAATAATAATAATAATAACTGTAAAATCATGCTAGGGGAATAGTAGTATTGTACTACGGGCGTCTATAGCAAAATCCTCTTAGAGACAGCCGGTCGTACAAATCTCGAAATTTGCATAAATTTGTGTAATTTTATTCATATTATATCCTTTGTTATCCAAAACGGAATAAAGCACAATAAGCGTAGGGGAGACGAGATTCTGCCCAAACGCCTAAGTGAGTGAATAACAAAAGCCAATTTCCCCTTATCCACCTACATAGGGTAGTAAGAGGCTCAAGATTATCAATCTCCGTCGTGGTGAGCCCCGGAAACTGATTTCGGCGAATGATAATCACTCTTAGGCTACGCTAACATCCCTGTTGTCTTTTTAACTCACTGTACTCTCATCATGCCCCGTCAGAGGACACAACCTTATCAGTCTGGAACACGTGCCTTTATCAGGGCAGGCATCATCGAATGTCAAGGTCAGATGGCATCTCTGTGCTTCAACTGAATGTAGAAGGACTCACTAGGGCAAAGATCAACATCATTGAACATCTTACACAAACGCACAAAGTCACTGCGATTTTCCTACAAGAGACACACGCAACTGACAGTTCAATCCTGAAAATTGGCATCTATACTCAGCTGTTACACACCGAGAGCGGCTTACCCATGGAATTGCCACCTTGTCAGAAATACAGCTCAATGGAAAACACCCTTGCAACCTCACTTATGGCAGATTCCACCCAGGGAATGGACAACGACCCAAATAGTAGATGTTCACATAATCAATGTATACCAAAGCCACAACTCACGGCTTTCAGAAAGTTTCTACCTACTGATTGTGCACCTTGCCCTACGCTGGTTGATTTCAACAGTCATAGCATTACCTTGAGGCAGGATACAGGAATAGGCAACCCCGCGGATCAGCTCTAGAGGACTGCTGCTTCCAATCTGGCGTACAACTCTTGTACGACCCCACGCAACCAGACAGTTTCTTTACTTCTGGAAAGGGCATGAACACAACCTCAACCCTGACCTTGCATTTGTAATTATGGATGCCATTTCTGTTTACCGTACTGTTCTCGACCGCTTCCGAAGTCTCACATAGACCATCACTGGTCGCTCAAGACAGCCTTGCGAAGTCTGTACCAACAAAGACAGTTAAAAAAGGTGGATCTTACGTAAGGCAGACTGGGACCAGTTTGAGAACCTGGGGATTAAGCAAGTGACCCAATCCTTCCGTCACCAATCTCCTCCAACCCGGACAATTCTTACACAAGCCACTATAACTATATAACCTGTTCAATTTAGCCACTATCAGCGATTTTTTTCAAAATGTAAACAGCAAACTGCGCTCCTATTTTCATCATAATCTATTTTTTAAACTGTTGTTTGAGATTGTTTGTATAAGACCCTTGTAAAGTGGCTAAGAGAATACGCCGCCATTTGTCAAGAAATTACAATTTGTATGCATTTGTTTACTATAAAGTAGGGATCCGACTAGGTCGTAAATGGCATCTTCAAGTCCGCTTTAAATGATTTTTTAGTGTCCTGTTTTTCATAACGAGAGTGGGCCATTGTTAGGAGGCGTCCGTATCAGGGATACACGCGGCCCGGATCAGTTACTAAGTTGAATGAAATCCTGACACCACCAAAGCCATTACCAATGACGTGGATACGATAAGAAGACAAGGTAGAGTAATATAAGTTGTTTCATATGACCTAAACACTAGCAATTAAGACACAAAATAATAGCGAATTTTGAGTTTGAAAAAAAAAAGAGATGATAGTGGCTTTAAGAACAGCAAAGAAGGCCTATTCCCACGTGGCTGTGGTCGCAGTTATATCCATCCTGGGATGAAGAATGTGATGCGCTTCCAAATGTATTCTTGAATTCTGAACCGGGGGAAGAAGCGTCATCCAAAGCTTCAGATAATGATCATGGGTAATAATATAATAAAAATTACAATAATAATTATAGACCCATGAAATAAAAAGGTCCACCTCTGAAATTGTTTTGGTGCACATTTAAACTCATTTATAAAACATTAATCACATTAAAAGTTCCAAACACCCTAAAAATGCATCCGATGTTCAATGATGGTAATCGATTGAAATAAAAAATATTAATCACAACAATAAAGAGTTTAAATGTATTTTCGGTCTAATAATTGTTGCCATTAGTATTGTTGATAACCGTATGTAGATCCAAAGTTAGTAAAAGGTCCGGTTCATACTTCACCGAATTGCAGTGCAGTATTGCAAGGCAGCCTACCAAAATCGTTACGGCAATCACTTGAATTATGCTGCAACGCAATACGGTAATTACAAACGAAGTTAAAAATTATGTTAACTGGGATGATGCCAGTTGGCCACAGCACGCCCCAATTGACTGCACCGTTCGCACAGGTACTGCAATGTACTGCAACCGTAAACTGCAGTGACTCGCAGTAAATCGATTAGGGTGACTAGAACACATTGCAGTAAATTTACTGTACAGCAATGCAGTGCCGTGGAAGTATGAATGGACCGTAAGGGGACTATTAGCCCGAGAACCGGTAAAGGACTTGACTTAACATGTGACATTATGGTGGTCTTGTTAAGGCAAGCATGGTACATTCATTTTTCGTGGGGGCGAAGGATAACAATAGAATAGCAAACATAGGTAAACCACTAAATTGGCATGCACAACGAAAAATAGTCGTGTGAAAAAAACATGTTTTGGGCCCACTTACAGAACTCTATTCATATAATGCTAATACCTACTACGTTTACAACTCATCGGAGTGCGTAAGGGTTTACTTTGTAGTGCGATCTTCAATGCTTGTTGTTGAAAATCTTCAATTTCTTGCCAACATATTTTATGTGCGAGCGACAAACATGGCCATGTTGGATCATTAATGCGCAGAATAACATGGCATCATTGATGAATAGACGATGATAGTGTCAAACATAACATTCGCTGTTTGTACTACTAGAACAGAGCAGTGTAATGCGACAGAGAGGGGAAAATGAATGAACTATCATGTTGTTCCCTGATATAATTCGCAGGGGTGTTCTAACGGAGGATGTGCTTCATTCAGCCCATGATGTGCTAGAAGTGAGCGATGTTTTGCTTATCCTTTACACCATCATGGCCCTAATTTGGACCTAATTTCTCGACGTTATGCAACGTTATGAAAAAATATAATTTCGAACTACATCATATGGCACGAAATGGAAGGATCACTTACATACGACCTTTCACAACATTCATATGACCTTTGACATTTTCAGAAACAAAAAATATGGCCACTTGATGACAGATCTGTTAAACCAGGATTTTAACGCAAATGTTTGTTTTTAAGTGTGGAGGTTTACAAATTGCGGGCAGTGAATAAGGTCAAGAAGGTATTTGATATGATGCACCCGATCGAATAACAGGTTATGGTCCGATCGCTGTTATAATTCAACAACAGCTACTTTTAGGGGAAACACGGAGGGTGTGTTGTGTAAGTTAACAATCGAGTTTTGCATAAACTGCATGGACCCACCATGACAACTTATAATGCCTAGTACAATAGCAATTCTAATGAATTTTACAGCGTCCAGTTGCCTATACCAGCTCTGTCCAAAATCGCCCCCACGTTTGTAGCATGGATTCGGTAAGACACTACTTACTATTAAGGGTCTAAAATAACTCTTTGACACGTTGATGAGAACACGTTAGAGGTATTACCGTGGGCCAGGTCACAATTGTCATCTGGCTCACGCTTAACTTTGGTGGAGCGACTGCTCACTTGATAACACAAAACCTGATATTCAGGAACACTCTCATGAGCCAAGGATTGAACTTAGTAACCATTGGTTACTAACGTGCACTGCATTCAGCGAATAGGGCAATTTCACGGAGGACCTTGGTCAGCCCTGCTTCCAGACCCAATCCAAACATACAGAGAGTACAAAAGAATCAATTGAAGAGAAATATCTGAAAATTGCTCAGTGAACCCATTGATGTATTGTATTCTTCGCATGGTTGGATGATCTGGAGGGTATACAAAATTCCATTCAAACATAAGTTATCTTCCGTTAAAGGACTCTAATGGTCCTTACACGGAATTCGCGGAAGGTTTCCATTTTGTTGGATGGGGTTTCTTTTGTCTTCCAGGATATCCAAACTATGGAGAATACAATAGGCATTTGGCTCACCCGAGCATTTCAGCAGATTACTTTTTGTATTCTCTGCATGATTGAGTTGTTTTGGAAGACATGACTGGCTAAGTTAGCCTGTTGAACTCCTTTGCGAGTGCCCTATTGTAAAAAAAAAAACAAAAAACAAAAAAACAACAACACCAACAATAACAACAACAGCACAACAACAATACACTGGTAGACATTTGAATCGCGCATCACACCATATTTTCTGGAGGGTTACGTAAGACTGTACATCGTTAATTACAACAAAAATACACTTTCGTTTCAACGTAAAATGGGTAATTTTTCTGACCATGAGTATAATGTGAATTTTGGCACGAAGATTAGTATCACAGGGTGATTCGTTGTACACGAGGGTGTGTCACTTTTTGCTCCCACACAGGCAAAGGTAAATTGTAGTTTCCACTTGACTGAGTGTTACCAAAATATACAGCCATGGTATTCACGTGTAATGCCCCCAAGACGGCCATTGGCAGTCTTGTATAACTACTTTCCGATGGCTTGCCTTGAAGCAAAATAAAAGAAAAGGGGAACATATACTATCGTGATACATCTGGAACCATCCAGATCCATAACAGGAAAGGAGGGCGGGAAACAGGTTCGTAAAGTTAACGAATTGATGTCTGCATCAACATTGATAAGGCACTATTCTACCGGGTAAATTTGACAAAACAGTAACGTCATCAATAATATGTGACGTCATGTCAATATAGCTTATAACAAGCCCACTATAATGACATATGAAATCATCGGAATCGTGTATATTGAACGTCAAAAAAGCTAGCAAACCGTTGAGACGTGAGCAGAGAAATTACTAAATGCAGAATCAACATAAACGTTTATTCGCAGCTTCATTGTTCTCCTTTCAAAAATATTTTGCAATTGCAGAGCTTTCTATTAAAATGAATAGCAGTTGTGTAATGAAGCCCTCTTCACCTACCTCCACACCCCACGCGTTTATTTTACAATTGGGGGGATGCGGGTATTTGTAAATGTAACGCTTGTCGAAAACGTGATATTTAAGTGTAGTACTGCGTTTCTCAAGTCGAGGTTGTTACATGAACAGCACGGCCTAGGCAGCAAAAGGTATATTTCGGAAACTTTTTGCTAACACTGATAGAAAAACTGTGTAATCGGAAACATACGGAACAGCAACACTCCCCGGGAACATCCGGCCCGTATGGGGCATTAATGATAATTGGACCTTGGTTTACGTAATGCGAGTACTTATACGTGTAAACATGGAATTCTTTTGTTAATATATCGATCCATGATAAAGAATGTTATAATCCATCCAGTACACATGTATACTTGCAGATGTGCAGGAGCATGGACCCAGTCAAACATCATGCGTTCAAACACCCCCACTACAGAAAGGTTTGACACGCTTTGGTAGATATATATTGGACAAGCTATATCAATGCTGGGTAGTTAGTACTTTCAAATTGTGTGTCACTTTTTCAATGGGGCCATTAAAAGGTACACAGGGGTCAAACTTATAAAATGGCTCCAATCATTGAAATGGATGCCATATTGTCCGTCTAGTCATAAAGGATTCAAAAATGTTAGTTTGTACCATCTACGCCCATCTAATGCAATTTTTCAAATTTCAATTGTTTGTCTGGTTATCTTATAAAATAAAATTATTTACAAAAAAATTAAAAATATTAAAAAAAAAACCTAACATTCAGATAAAAAAGAATTACAAAGTTTTAAGAATTGTTTTTGAGCTCATAATGTTTTGCTATGGTTATAAAGTAGGGATAAACAGACTTTCAGAAAACGTTTATTGGTGTATTTGGACTTGAGGAAAAAAAGTTTCGCCTATTTTCTGAGAGACTTAAAAATCTGTTTGGCCGATTTGATCCAAACAAGATGCAATCTAGTAACATGTCTTCAGCAGTGATTTGAGTACAACATTTAACACCAAATTATTGTTAAACATAGAAGGTGGAGAGTAATTGAAGGATTATAAAAAATAATATCCCAAGATTACAAAGAAACTGCTAAGTAAAAAATTTTTCAATTCCCAAATCCAGAAATTTTCAAGATGCTTTGTTGTAAGACCACAGTTTACTTTGGGGTTCAATGATGGTTTTTAAACACTACCAACAAACTTGAGAGCAAAAGTGTAACTATAGAAAGTTTTTGTGTGTATTCCGCTTGAAAAAACAGAGTGCGATCTAATTTTAAGTTTTTAATTCCGATTTCTTTCACAGAAAACTTCATCTTTAGTTCTTCTTGCAATTTATGGACGCTGAGATTATACTGTATCGGTGTGCAAAAAAAATAATTACCTTAGAGATGTAAACATAATTCCTCCTGAGCAGTTTCATTATTTCTGAACTGGACACATTGATATGGAGTGATTTTCATTAACTGACTCTTTTATATTTGAACAATTGTAATTTAATTTTTTAAGATATTTGACTTATAATTCTGTTACACAATAGACCATCTTATTCAAACTGATATGTTTTTTGTCGAGACGACACCGATACCGTCGAAATATGCATGTGGGATTGTCTTTGTCTAGATGTGTTAGGGTATCCGCCGGTGTCAATCTCTCCGCATTGTATTGCTAAAACCGGCCAAACTGAATTTCTAGGTCTCTGAACATTTAGATAGTTTTCTGACCCAAAGTCCGAAAGACCTTGTTTTACCAAATAAAAATCTCTGCTAGCCTATTTCCTCTGTAACAACCAAAGCAAACATTAATGCAAAAATAAACGTTTACCTTTGAAGAAAAATCTTTCCTGAATGTAGGGTTTTTTTATTGACTCAGCACGTATTTGACGATTTAGTAGGTAGCTTAGAGGTAATATTACAGAAGTCCCCCATAGATCCACTGCCCTTTGTAACTATTTACCTTATGATATTATATAACGTAATGGGCAAAAGAAGTGTATCCCTTATATATTCCGGGTCCCTTAAACTAACGATAATTTTGACAACAGTCTTCCAAAGAATCGGGGCATTCTGAAACGTTTATCTTTGCAGTGGCATGCCCAGGGTGGCTTTTGGGGCTGATACCCCTCCCTGAACTTTACTATACGCTGCTGAATCAGACTGTTTTTGTAAAATTTCAATACTTAGCCTCTGCTCACATTATAAGCACCACCTTATTCAGAACCCTACGCATGAGCCAGGCTTGAACCAGTAACAATGGTTACTGGTTAGCTACCGTTACTACCTCAGCGAATCGGGCGATTCACTGGGAGGTCACTTGGTCAGACCTGTTTCCAGAACAATCCAAGCAACAAGAGATTACAAAAGAAATCAATGCAGAATATCTGAAATGTTCAGGTTAACCAATTGCAATGCTTGATGATCTGGAGGGCATACAAACAATAGAACATAATTTATCTTCTCCTATATGTCCTTTCACTGAAAGTTAAAATTAATGTTGAATGGACCTTTTTTTTGTCTTCCCAGATTCATCCAAACATTGGATACTACAATACATGCACTTGCTCACCCGAGCCTTTCATCAGTTTTTTGGTATTCTCTGCAATCATGTGTTGTTCTGGAAGACATGTCTGGCTAATTTAACCTATTTGAACTCCTTCCTGTGCGAGTGCCCTATTGTAAAAAACCACAATAACTGTCGACATTTGAATCGACTCATCGCACAGAATGTTCTGGAGAGTTTACGTAATGACTGTACATCGTTTGATTTAAACAAACACCTGTCGTCAACGTAATGGAATGTAATTTTTTCTGACCATGAGTATATGTGAATTTTGGCACGAAGATTGTATCACAGGTGTTCTCGTTGTTCACAGATGTGTGGCACGTTCTTGCTCCCCCCACAGCAAAGCGTAAAATGTATTTTCCACTTGACTTAGTGTCCCAAAATAGCACATCCCATGGTATTCACGTTTAATGCCCAAGACGGCCAGTGGCAGTCATGTATGATAACTACTTGTCATATGGCTTGCCTTGATCAAAATTAAAGAAAGTGGAACCATAATACTATCGACGTTATACTTCTTGACATCTATATACCAAACAGGAAGATGGCTGGGAAACAGTTCGTAAATTAACGAAATAGAATGTCTGCATCAACATTGATAGGCACCATTCTACCGGTAATTTGACTAACAGTAACGTCATCAATAATTGTGACGTCATGTCATAAGGACCTTATACCAAGCCCACTATAATGCCTATTATATTATCGGCATCTTTTATAATGAACGTTCCAAAATCTATCCAACCTTGAGACTTTTACTGAGAAATTACAAATGCAGCATTAATTATAAAACTTTAATTCGTAGCGACCGTTGTTCTCCTTTCATACAAATATGTTGCAATTGCAAAGCTTGTCATTAAAGAATAGGCTGTTTTGTAATAAAGACGTCTCTGTCACTCCTCCACACCCCACGCGTTTATTTTACAAGTGGGTGGATGCGGGTATTTGTAATGTAACGCTTGTCAATAACTGATATTTAAGTGTAATACGTTTGCAAGCGAGGTGCCTCATGAAGAGCAGGCCTAGGCAGTAAGATGTATATTTCGGAAACTTTGGCATAAACACTGATAGAAAAACTAATAACGTAAACATACGGAACCCAAACTCGAACAATCGCCTGTAAATGGGCAATATGATAATCGGTTTACGCATACGCGAGTACTTATATATACGTGAACCATGGAATTCTCCCGGAATTCTTTGTTACATATCGAGCCATGAAAAAAATGTTATACTCCATCCACGTACATGTATACTTGCAGATGTGCAGGAGCACGACCCAGGTCAAACATCATCAGTTTCACCCCCACTCCTCCCCCACTACATAAAATGTTGACACATTTGGTAGATAGTATGGACCCGCTGTATCAATGCTATGTAGTTAGTACTTTCAAATTGTGGTGTCACTTTTTCAATAGGGGGCAATTTAAGGTTACACAGGGGTCAAACTTTTAAAATGATCCAATCATTGAAAAGTATGCCATATTGTCCGTCTAGTATTAAGGATGTATAGTTTGTACCATCTTCGACCATAGGTTTTGGAGTTAATGAGTAAAAATAGCTAAAATGGTAAAAAAAGCCAATTTCCATTTGTACAGGGGTCAAAATCAGAAGTTGCTCCAATTTTGGTAAAAAATGAAAGAAGTTGTTCATCTAGCTTGATGTGTCAAAATAAGGAATAGTTTGTACCATCTACAATGCATAGTCATCATGTTAGGTGACAGAATAGGTCATAGGGCAACATAATCAAATTGGCGTTGACCTTCTTTGACCCTTATCTCAGTAAGTAAAACATTTAACATAATCAAAACTATACTTTTTGGGAGTCCTCTTTCCTTATAGACAATAATTGCAAGTATTTAAACTATAATCAGATTAACTTTTAACATTGACCCCTGTACAAATTGAGTTTGACCTTTTTTTACCATTTCAGTCATTTTTACCCTATAACTCCAAACCCAATGGTCGTAAGTGGTACAAATTATCAATTTTTTGTATCCTTATAGACAATATGGCATACATTTCAACTTGATTGGAGCATTTTCAAAGTTTGACCCCTGTGTAACCTTAATTGGCCCCTATTGAAAAAGTGACATTACACTTTGAGAGTACTAACTACCTAGCATTGAAATAGAGGGTCCATACTAACTACCAAAGGTGTTAAACCCTTTCTGTAGTGGGGGTAAACGAACACCTTAAAGGTGGTTGTTCCGATTTATGTGTATTGTGTTCTCTACTTGATATGAGAGCCTTGCACTTGCACATACACCCCATCAAGTACCGTGGGAAACAAACTTGCGGTTGGATGGTAGACGCAATAATGCATGTTGCAAAGCCCTATTCAATACCACTGTGCTAATAAAGTGGTTAACCACTAAAACGGTGGTTTTTTTGTTTATATCTTGGGAATGAAATGGATTCGAGGGCTCAAATTTCAGGACGACAATGAGAAAAATACGGCTTTTCATCTGAAATCAAAATTGATACTACTTCCGGGTAAATCAGGGGGTCCCAAAGACGATCGGAACACGTCCCTTTAAATAAGGCCCTTATGATATTCTGCTCCTGCTCTATAGTGATATGGTTATTGTACAGAGTGTGCCAAAAATGAAACATTCGGAAAAAATATTAAAAATATTTCCCGTGTCAATCTTTGCAAAAACTGTATGAAGGCCTAATTATTCCTCTATAAATTGCCATTTACCCCATCCCATTGGGTCCCTAGATCCAGAGATATACACTCAAAAAAGAGAAAAGGTGTACATTTTAGTTGGACCACTTTCACTTGGATATGTCTGGTAAGTAGTGAAAATGTATTTAAAGGCTATTGGATTTGATGCATGCATAACTTTCAAAGAAGTGTAAACAGATTAACATTCGGATGTTTTAATTCAGGTCGTAGTAATGATTGAAAAAAATGCTGCATTATATCTCAGATTACAGTTAAATCGTTATACATTGAGCATTGCTTCAAAATGGCTGGTCCTCAGCCTGGTAAACATCAACAGCTATTATTCACCACTAAAGAGCGTGTGATTAAGTTAACAACTTTCATTCAGACCAGAAACCATGTAGAAACCATTGGTTTGTGTTCTCAGCAACAGTCGATTACCAAAAAATGAAAACAATGAATGAAATTGTGACATATACCAGAGACATCGAGTGAGCTTAAATAGAAAAGGAGGCACGAAAGGCAAAGTACAGCAAACAACTCGGGCAAACACCAACGACATAAGGACGGTACTCCAAGGAAATCCAAGCACAAGAAGAAATACATTACACTTGACTCCATCATCTTTTAACCGTATCACAAGGATTGATGTGAGCGGGCATCTGCACAGACGAAGTTATTTTGTGTAATGAGCATAGAGAAAGCTGTTGAAACCTATCGCCATCGGGACGGTTGACAAACCATTTGCAGTAGACCACTCTACTGGAAGATCATTTGCAAGGAGTGCATCCCTCTGCTGGAGTTGGCAATATTGATTGTGGTCAGCATTCTGTCGCTGTTGCAGTACACTGCACTGCCCATTGAAAACTCCAAAAACTGAAACTTTTGGTTTGGGGGTTTTACGTCTTTCACGTCTTTTACGTCATTTTGCACGCTTTTTTACAAGTAAGGTGTTAAATGAAAGAGCAAGACCTAAGCAACAAAATGTATAATATTGAAAACTTTCAAAATTATCGGATTTTGGCTCAATAACGATGGAAAAACATGACGAGATACTTTTTGTGTCAACTGTATTTATCATGCAGAAAATACTAGACAATTGATGTTAATATAATGTTCATCATGTAAAGAATGATCATGAATATTAACATTATTGATGTGAATGTTCATCATACAGAAATGCACTCCAATTTTCTCCACTTTCAATAGTTCAGCCGGAATCTGAATTTATAAGCCTGAAAAAAATCATTAAGCCTGAAAACAATTTACTCAAGGTATCTTTGGCCACTGATACTAACCGATTTCATTGCAGAAAACTGAAAAAAAAATCTCTGAAGGACAGAGTAGGTTTTTAAGTGATTTCGGGATATCTCATTTTATGAAGAAGTTAACAAAAAGGCTAAAAATATGGAAGGGAAATGATTTTCTTTACTCAAATAGCATAAAACACTTTCCTCGATCTCCATGAATTAGTGCTGGTTCTACAGTATCTGGAGTAAACTAATGATGCACTCGTTCTGGTCATTAATTAGAGCTTGTTTAGTAATCAGAATTTATTCAGGTTTTTAGTACAAGCGGAAGTAAGAACGGAACGAGTTAAGTTCAATGGCAGTATTATTCCCATCTTAATCTCTAAGGGCTATCGTTTCTGACCAGTACGGTAATGTAATACATGTGGATCATTACCTTGTCTGATAATTTGAAATTTGATAATTTAGAAATCGAATATTGATAAGGCTGGTTTTGTTTGCTCGTATCCACAAGACAAGTCATTGGTAATGGCTTTGTGGTGGTGTTGAGGATTTGTTCAGCAAGTGTGCTTATCCTGGGCCGCGTGTAGTCCATATACGGACTCTCCTAGCATGGCCCGCTATTTTGAGGCTGGGGGCGGATTGGGTACAGTCAGGGGTTTACAACCCTACTCTTATTCGACATGACTGCGATGTCGCTGTAGTCAGTTGTGGTCTCTACTGTACACAGGACCGAACGGCTTAACGGTCCCGCATCCGAAGGAACGGGATGGCGCTTTCATGATGCCAATTTGGTCCCATCTCCAAGTGAACCATGGAGGAGAGCGTTAATTCGTTTTAATGCATAGCTGGTATACAGATCAATCCAGAATTGGTAGTACCAGCACGACTAAATCGCCCAGCAAGTGCCAGCCAAAAACGACCGCCACCGTGATTCGAACCCGGGAATTTTGTTGGTATTTTGGCGCCAGAGGCAAGGCACCCCCTACCGCTAGGAGGGCCAACGCTCCTCCCACCTGGTGAAAATAGGGGCTGGTGAAAATAGTGAAAAACATGGATTCCAAAAATCCCTTAATACAGTATAGCTAGTAAAACAAAATCAGACTAGCATAAGAAATCATTGGCATCGAGTATAGGCGCTTGACTTAACTGTGCGTATAGGTAACACAACTAGCTACATGCTCATATTAAAGGCACCGACACGTCGTGGTTACTGCTAACAGTTACATCGCTGTTGTTTTCCCCAATTCTCTAAAAAATAGACGCATCTGTGAACGTAAGTTCATATAATTTCCCAAATATCTTTGTGAGTTCTCTGAACACACAATAATAAATGCTAACCTTTTAACCCCTACAAGCGACAGTAGGCGTTCAGAGATCATGTTTCATTTTTTCGAGAAGGTTCAATTTTCATTCAGATGAGTCCAAACAAGCCATCTCAAAAGCCACGGACTTATGTATTATAACCTATACAGTATCTACAGCATTAAAAGGGTTAACACTGATCAGAAATACGATAAATTAGATTTATAAAGGATATACAACAGGAACAAATGTAGTCTAGGGAAAAATAGTAATATGACCTAAAACAAATTGCAAGAGAAAGAATTTTGGTAATATTATACTGGGAAAAATCTACAAAATAAAACAAAAGTATATGTGAGAGAGGAAAAAATATTGGATTAAGGTTTGTAGTGGATTAACACAATGAAAAAATGTTACTCATTTTAAGAGATTGCACACCTATTCTTCTAGTTGAAAGGATACGGGTGATAAAATGTATAGCTTGTTTTATCGATGACCATTAGTTTTGTCCTAAGGCAATTTTATCCTTAGGCAATTTTTTAAATGCTCCAATTCTCAAATTTCAAATTGTATGTCTGGTTATATAATTAACTAAAATTTATTTTCACTCTATAGACAAATCCGACCAGCCAAATGATGGTCAGAATTGATCCGCCATTACTGGGGAGCCTCCAACCAAAAACCTACCCAAATCTTTTGTACGTCTGTACCACGCTTGATTAAGTATAATTCAAAAGCTACACTTAATCTGCACATTTGGGTGAATTCAAGCAGGATGCACCCCAGCTATGGCTGTTAGTGAGGTGTTGGAATGTGCGAAATTGGATTGGTGTATATTTGACGATTCCGTATGTTACTTAGAGGTTAACGAGTATGAGCCCCTTTGCAACTATTTACCTTGTGATAATTAATTATATAACTTAATGCCAAAAGGAGTGCAGCTATTATTATACTCGGGTCCCTTAAACCAAACGAAGAATTTGACAACAGCTTAAAAAAAATGGGGCATTCTGAAACGTTTATCCTAGCAGTGGCATGCCCAGGGGTGGCCTTGGGAGCTGAAACCCCTCCCCGAATTTTACTAAAAATCATGCTGAATCAGCCTGTTTAGGCTAGGTATGTGTCCAGTATGACCATGACTCTTTATTACTCTACCGTATATCTATTGCTCCCTCTTATAGTATTTCGACTCCTGCAAAAATTATCGAAATATAATCGTTTCTGTTACAATTATTTTGGGGTAGGTCATCAATTTTCCTTGTACTAATGTATGGAAAATGTTCAAGGTCGGCTTGAGATTATTGATCCTGTAATCCCTAATGTCCCTTAACTGCATTTAATTTCACTTCTGAAAAAAAAACCCGAGCGGACCCTTGCCTTGTTTTAGGGGAAAAATGGCCCCAGATCTAACAAGAAGAATAAAGCTACCTCCTTTTTTGGGGGTGATCGTCAGATTTTCCTCTAGGGACATAAGTGAGTTAATGTCTAATGTCGCTCTGAAGTGAGTTATCATATTGCTATCTTATATTAGGCCATCGCATCAAAGGGAAAAATTAAAACGAATAAAATATCGTACCTACATTACTGATTTCAACAACGAATAGCGCTGTATATACAATACAGTTACATATTTTTGTTTTAATTCACCTTGTAACAGTAACAGTTTCATAAAACGGATAACAAGAAGCAACGACGCAAACCTAAAAAGATACGTTTCTAGGAATCGAACCCATGACCTTCGGATCAGTAGACGGACGCCCTATCCACCAGCACAAAAAAACCTACTCTATTGAAGCTGTATAAGGTTTTAATGTATGCGTAAATCGATTCTAGTCACCGACGCTAGTCACCGACTGCACTTCGCGCCTGTGTAGTACATTCCTATTTATGCAAATAACCAGAAAACTCTCGGCTATTAGCGCTCGATCAAGCCACTGTTGACTGACCGACGTGTCATGCAAACCATGCTTGAGCACGCCGCAACTGACCTTTCTGAGTCCAAACACAGTTCTGCGCATCTCACTAGTCACATTATATCGCGCATAATCTACGATTATTTAGGACTATTTTCAACCCCCAATTTCTGGGATTGACTCATGGCGCAACGTTACTAACACAAAAAAACATTACCACCATTCACCAACGGAAAGTCTGATTTTAATTCTGTTTTCAGCTTCCAATAGCGGAGACCATCCCGGATTTCCCCATTATCATTGCGCATATAATTTTGACCACCTGAGGTCTAAGAAGTTTCTCGAATGTCATGAGCACACAGTGCAGAAATTCCGAAATCTTCCAAGCTGTATCACCAATATGATCTCACCATTCAGTAATGAGCGGCGCTCTTCATTTGTATTGTTGCCAAGAAGTTTGTTCGTGACCAGGCAACCGAATCTTTACGATAGAGAGACCTCAATGCTACTTAATGGTGTCATTGATATTAACCTCCCAGGAATTATGAGAAATATTTATCCAGATTTATTCTTCAGAAAACGAATGCCAATTAAATTAAAGTCTACGTCCTATGACATCATTTCAAGTTGCTATTATAATCTAAATTGTTCAATAATGACATTTGAGAATATTTAGAAAAATTGCCAATTTACAATTCTTTACCAAAGGCATAAAGCGATCGTAGACGTGGAATTGATCTATACTGCTCTTTATAATTGAAAGGTAGTAGATTGGGTATCAAAGTGGATTATAGGAGGCTATAGAAAGACACACTACAATGTGCCTTACATCAAAGTTCAAGTTCAACTAGATTTTGCTTAACTCTGGAGTTTGTCTATTTTAATCTCATAGGAACGATCTAATACCATCACAACTGAAAGCGTAATCACAATATATAATGAAATGTTATGGAAGGAGTCCAAACAAAAAGAAAATACGATCAAAGAGAGCGAGAGAAAGAAGTAGAGAAAGAAAGATGAACGGTAAGGAAGGAGAAAGAAACGGAAGGAAGAAGACAAGAAGCAGAAGAAGAAAGATGAAGAAGAAAGAAGACTAAGAAAGAAGAAGTCGACAACAACGACGACGACGCCGACGCCTTCATAATGATAATCAGACTGAGATAGAACTGGCAGATAGGAGAATAGTGTCGTAGTTCTAATATAAGGGATATCACAACACAATTTCAGAAGATCATTCAAATGAAATGTGGGTGATTTGGAGCGGCTATGATGTTGGCAACGACTAGAAAATAAAAACTGAAAAATATTGACAGCCTGAAAATTTCAGGAAAAAACAGTCCTGGAAAATCCTTGCTGTTATTTTGAGAATAAGGGGAATGGTTTGCATAGGGTCGAATTATTAAAATAGTACAATTGTGTTGAAATGTATAGCAACGTTTATGTCATGTCGCAAGGATTTTTGAAAATAAAGTTTGTCCTATATCTGAGACTAATGGTTTAGCAAATATAAATAATTATGGTATAACGGTTCAAGGTTATTATGGGAACAAAGTTAAGAATGCTCTGATTATTTTAAAAGTGTGTCCAACACCTCATACATGAATATCAAAGATGTATATTTAGATAGTCCCCGCTATTCATTGCTGGGGAATAGGGATGAGAATTTGATTAATGTCGAGCATGTTGTTTTTGTTCCAATGATGATTCTATTCCGATTACATGTTTTATATGACTTTTCGAATCCGTTCCTGATATATTTTCTATAGCCTTTTCAGACAGTGGCGTATATAACAGATGTGGGGGGGGGGGGACAGGTTGCCCCTCAGAGAGCTTTGATCGGGAAGAAAAAAACTTGAAAATCATGCTAAATCAGCCCTTTTTGTCTTGCTTACTGGGAAATTTTCACTTCCAACCGGCAAAATTTGCCTCAAAACTGGGAATTTTCCCCCTCTGACAAGTGACCCCTGTTACGCCCCGGTTTTCAGAGTTGTTAATTACTATTTGATGTTGGAGTCTTTTTGCCACGCAGGATCATCTTAGATTTCAATTAACGAAATAAAATACCATTTTCATGTGTAATTTGAAGATAATATGAATTTGTTTGATCAATTAAAAATGTTTCGACGCAAACTCATAATAATATATTTCAGGCCTTAACATTGCCCACACCAATAAGCTATTGCGATGGTCAACCCGTACTCGTACCAATGGCTCTTTCTATTGCCCAATGGGTTTTGGGGTTGGCATGATCCAGTCCACATCACTGAATTTAAAGAGTACTGGGGATGTTTTGAGGATAACAATTTCTCTCAATTTGCACTTGATGGTTTGTAGAACACCTACCGAGGTTCATTGGACAAACAAACCAACCAGGTAAACATCAATAATATAAAAAAGGTTTCGTGTGTCTTTAAATGAGCAACAAGAGATTTTGGGACATTCATATTCTGTGTCATACATGTATGTAGTGATTTCATATCCCTAATGTGCCTAAAGGAAAATCTAACAATCACCGCAAAAAGTGAGGTAGCGTATTTTTGTTTTCAGACCTAACCCAAGGCAGGGGTTCGCTCCCAGATTGTTTTGTCAGGTGCGTTTTGAAGCAGTTAAGGTTATGCACCACTAACCTGGCTGCCGTAAGGATCAAAAATCTTGGGTGGACTACTTTCTTGCATGGCATCTGGAAAAAGTGCTTTAAAATGTCTGAAAATGCACTAGTTATATTAAGAAAGTGATGAAATTTCATGATTGACATGGTAGACTGGTATGTTTTTTCAAAACTAAGCGGCATTTGGACAGTGAATTTGAGGAAATTTACTCCGCGGTCATCAATTTCGCATCGATTTGCAAATTACTAGCTTTGGCGACTATAGAGAATCTTGGGTTGCCGGTCTGACATCGGGCAAGTTTGGTGATTCGTAACTAAAAATTTTTCCGGTCATCATATGTTCAAAATTTGGTTATTTGGTGATTTCAGCTTGTACTTTGGGGTGATGTTGTTTATTTCCTCTGTGAGAGTTTTAAATGTGAAAGAAACATGCTCAAAGTTGCCATTTTTCCATAGACTACTGTGTATACGTGAGTTAGTGGTGTGTAACCTTAAGGGACGCTAGGGATATAGATAAGACACCAATAGATTTCTTACCTTGTATTTGGCTACAGAAATGCCTTGAAAGTGAAAACAAAAGGCGATTTTGAGTTGCTTTATTTCAAAATAAAACATAGGCTGAATTTAGTATTTAATTTAGTAAATTAGCAATTTCATAACTTTTGTACCAAAGAAATGATTCTCAGCTTAATCATTTCATATGTTGACATTTTTGATAGAAAGCTTTACATTAGTGCAAAAATCAGAATTTTCACATTTTTTACGGACACCTGTTGTGTGAAAACTCTCGTTGTTTATTTAACACTTCAAAAAGAATATGATAGTCTTGAAATGATTTCGTTCATTTTAAATGAAATTTATATCTCTTGATGCTGCAAGTCAATGGACTGAATGCCCACGAGAGGTTATAAAATATTGGAAGTTAAACATGTCTAACGTAAAAGTTTTAATGACGTAATCATAACATGCTAGCATAATCATGAAGCATAATCATTTTATGCCGATAGTATTCCAATGTGCCTTGCGCAATCTTCTACAAAACTAACTTCCTACTCAACGTCAATACAGTCTGTTGCACAACCTATAGGCGAAGAAGCTACGTCAGTACGACTGTAGTGCTACGTTGTTGGACCAAAACAAAAACATTTCTTTAATTACGATGAGTATTACCAAAATGTCCCGGAGATATTTCAAAGTCAAGTGGGTACACCTGTGCAAAAAATGGTTAAGTCCTCCAATTGACGCAAGAGGTTTTTTTTAGCATTGTGTTATAGGGGAAGGTGTCTATTTTGTTAGTCCTAAAAATTGAAATCGACAAGCCATTATTATTATTATCATGATTATTAAGTATCAATGGGTAAGACGTATGTGACCATTTGTGATTACATTTACTTAAACAAAATAATAAATGATCCATATGAAACGTATGAAACCACGCGGTTATATCCAATATGGTCATGATGGTATTGCTATTTGATCGTACTAAATATTTTACATGCACCAGGTAGTGTGGTCTGGTATGTAAACAGTTCCCATAGGATTTTTGTGCTAAAATTATTTTTTTTTTGCTGTTTTGGATTCAATAGGCCTGGACCAGACTGTCCAAATAATGGGGTTCAAATTTTCAAACCGCTTCCCCCTTCTTCTAGTGGCTAATATTAGTACAGGGGAAATCTGACATCGAGTCAAATTTTGTTTAATGTGCACTGTTCGTCTCCTTATAATGATAAGAAAGTATATATTTGCCTAGGTGCCAACTTTTAGTTAAAGCAGTAGCAGCCCATTATGGTTCAAGGTCATCCTGGGGGTAAATGCTCAGATGATGTTGAAAGTGGTGTCAAATGATTCCTCTTGTCATACTGAAGCAGAAAATGCATTTTAACTGATTTGGTGATAGCACCATTTGCAACATCCAGGGAAAGTCTTGGAGACCTCCATAGACCATGTAGACCTTTGATATATTTTATTTGTAATTATCCACTACCAAATGCCACACACTGTAAAATAGTACTTTTTGGATCCTATTAGACAATACGAACAACTTGTTACCAGTTTCAACAAAATTGGGTAAATTTTACCGAATTCCCCGTTTAATAACATTTCCCGCTTGAAGAAGGGGACCGCAGTCTGATAATTTGAACCCCATCATTTTCTGACAGTCTAGTCCCTATTGAATCCAAAACAGCAAACAATTAATTTTAACACAAAAATCCTACGGTAACTGTTTACATCCCATACCTCACTAACTGGTGCGTGTAAAATATTTTGTAGGATCTAATAGTGATGTTATCCAACTTTTCAGCAATATCATATTGGATATAACTGCGACTATTTGACCAGGGAGTTGTTACAGGGTCAGTAGACTGGGGCAATTGAATAATTACTTTCCACTAATTGCAGCAAAGTATAAAATTATGCTAATGCGCTAGGTGAGTGCCATACATGTAGAATAACATAAATTATTAAAACTCACCAACTAGAAAAGGGCGACGGGAGTATCTGTGGCAATATTTACCATCTTTGTGACAATATTTAACATCTTCCAAGCTTGTGACAATATTTATATTTTCCAAGCGAAATATTAGTTGACCATAGAAAATAGTTGCGAGCTTAACTTGAATTTTGATAGCTTTTCTGATAAATTTGTAAATGTGATGTTTGAAATTATTTGTGATATATGCTGAGAGTTCAGGGTGTCCTAAGACAAGATGGCAGTTTTTCGCATCGTTTTATACTTGTTAAAAATGACCCGTAAAGGTCGTGTTAACTGGCTGAGCAACGTGGCCCCCAAATAAATGTTTCCAGTTTTTTTAATTAAACGACGTTTATTTTTTTTCCCCTTTCCATAAGGCAAACGCTCCGTGCCTTATGACTTTTATTTTTTTTTTTACACACATACGAAAAAACCTTACCTTAGACAATTTACACAACACAAGAAAGAAAACAATAACTACAATGCCGTCAACAGTATCGGTACTAAGGAACCCCAATGGAATTAAGCTTTTATTTATACAAAGGCTTTGGGGTTATCCGGAGTACTCAATTTCCGGTTGTATATCAATCCTCCATTCTTGCCGTTGAATTCTGATCTAAGGTTTTACAATGATGTAGAGGTATATATTTGCTGTTAACTTGCAGTGTGTTGCAATATTATGTTGTATCGTTTGATGAGTACGGAATAAACTGAAATGAATATGAAATACAAGTATCAAAGAAAAAGTTTCTACCGTAGAATTCAAAAAAGGAGGTCCCTTTGAAAAATACCATTGCAATTCCCAGCATGTCCCACGGCCAAAAACAGCCCCCAATACAATAGACATTGCCATTTTGTTTGTATATTATATTACAAAAAAAAAATTACACAAAGTAAAAAAATGCTGGTTGCCTTTTTAAAGTGGCACTAGCACAAACCTCCACTAAAACTTCCCAGCTCACCCCACCAAAAGACGTCGAGGTCAATGGAAAGTTAAGATTACCTTTTACATTAGCATAAACCATATAAATAAATAGGGTCATCAGTAGTAGGCCAAAACATCCATGCAGTCTAAGGCCAAAAACCCCACAGCTTCACATATATGCAACACTGACCTCGCTACATGGATAGCGAGCGGGCGATCGAGAAGTGAAACATTTTGTCCTCCTATTTTTGTAGAGGGCAAGAACCCGTCTTTACTGCATTACTTTCACTGGCACTTGTACGTCAAATTGAAAATTTACTCAAAATAAGGGGAAACGAAGAGGTTTTTTCACACACAACAAGGAATTTTGTTATTTTCAAAACAAACCATGAATGAACAAATAAAGAAAGTCCGGAAAAAAATAGAAATAAACTGAGGAAACTTTGAATGAAAATAATAAAATAAATAAATGAAGCAAATAAGATAGCAGAGCATGGTTAAAATAAGACTAAATTGAATATTTGGATAAATATATAAAAAATTAATAATGATGAACTGAATGAACGAATGAATGGGAGTGAACGACTGCATAAATGAAAAACAAAATTACTTTATTATTATGAATAAATAAAAATTAAGGAAAAAAGGAAAGATGGGAGGTTGGGAGGCGAATGGGAGGGGGATTGGGGCGGGGGAAAGGGAAGGGAAGTAGGGAAGAAAGAGAAGGGAGATGGGACGAGGGAGGGGTGTTCTTAGTGAGGGGGGAGTCATGGGCTGGAGTTGGCGGAATGTGGGATCGAGGATGGGGAAGGGAAGGTGAGAGGGGGGAGGGGAGGGGCGAGGGGGAGAGGGGATCGGGAAGGGAAGGTGAGGGGAGGGGAGGAGAGAGGAGAGGGAGAGGAGAGAACGGGAAGGGGAAGTGGGGAGGGAGAGGGAATGGGATGGGGGGGGGAAGAGAAGGGGAGGGAGAGGGTAGGGACGGGAGGGAGGGGAAGTGGGACAGAAGTGGGAAGGGGCGAGGGGGAAGGTGGGATGAGGAGGGGGGAAGGGGAGGGAGTGATAGGGAGGGAGGGGAGGGGGCAGGGGAGGGGAATGGGAAGAGGGAGGAGGGAAGTGAAGGGGAAAAGGGAGGGGAGGGGAGAGGCGAGGAGGAGCGGAGAGGAGTGGAGGGAAGGGAATGGGGAGGGGAGGAAGGGGATTTGGGGAGGGGGAAGAGAAGGGGAGGGAGAGGGAGGGGAGCGGGAGTGGGAATTGGGAGGGGAATGGGGAGAGAGGGGAAGTGGGGGAGGAGAGGGGATGGAGAGGAGGGGAAGGGAGGAGGGCGGGGAGGGAAGGAGAGAGTCGTTGGGGTGGGGGAAGGGGAGGGAGAGGGCAGGGAGAGAGGAGGGAGAGGGGAAGGGGATGGAGGGAATGGGAATGGGGAGGGGGAGGGAAGGGGATTGGGGGAGGGGGGGAAGGGGAGGGGGATTGGGGAGGGGGAATGCGTGGGAGGCCGGGGAGGAAAGTGAAGGTGGGATGGGGAATGGGGGAACTCAAACGTTGCATAGAAATATGCCAAAAAGAATCATCCACGCTGCGAAATAATGATAAATAAGGAGAAATATTTCCCCGTAAAAAATAATGTGAAACAAACTGAGGGGAAATGGAATGAAATAAGAAATCAATACAGGAGCAGAGCTTTATAACATAAGATAAATGCATATTGATTTAAAAGCGAATTAATGAATGCATGAAGGAAAGAATTAATGAATGGAGGAACGAAATAAATTCACCTTACCTTATGAATTAGGTAATGAATTATTATGAATGAATAAAATAACAAAGAAGGAAAGGGAAGAAGTGGAAGGGGAAGGGAAGTGAGGGGGAAGGGGGAAGTCGGAAGGGGGAGGGGGAAGTGGAAGGGCGAGGGAGGGAGAGGGAGGCGGCGGGGGAAAGTGAAAATGAAGGGGAGGGGAGGGAGCAGAGGAGGGGAGGGGAGAGGGGAGGAAGGAGTACTGGAGGGGGAAGGGGGTATGGGGAGGAGAGGGGAGGGGAGGGGGAAGGGGAGGTAGGTGAGAAAGAGCAACATTTCCTGTAAAATATTCCCACAATATTATAACACATTGTTTTTTCACATAACATCATTTTCTTTTTGGCAACATTTTTGTTTCAACTTTAATCAATATATTTGTATTAACAACTGCACAAATTGCACTCCAATATGCTCACAGTAAAGTCTAATCCCAGCATTTAGGATGTCTGTTTCGCGCCAATTAGCGTAACTATGACTGTGGCATAATTTGGCGATGCTACTACCACACAATTTTAATAAAAATATTAAAGATTTTTTTCTTTAAATACAAGAAATAATATTACAAGTTGCATTGACTGCGCATTGAATCGGTACCCGGTGACCTCTATGTTACTGCCCTTCTACCAAAATCGGCCCGCTTGGGGAAGTTCCGGGTGCTTCAATCGCCGACTATTCACTTACGTGCGAGCCCGCTATTCCATGTGATATTCATACCAAAAACTTCAATGGTCACACACTGGTTATTAAGGGTAAATGCATGGAATTCGGCCCCTGTGCGCGCCCTCTTTATGGCGTTTTAAGATCGTTTCATGGCCATTTTTAACATTGTACCGTTAGAAGTCACCTTGGGCTTTTACTCGAAAATATCCCTAAAATTGACAAAAACGAAAAAAAAATATTTTACTGGTTGGTGATAAAAAATGCACCGTATACCATGGCAAGCAATTTGTACAATTAATCGGCGAACATACGACGAACATATCCAGCGATATTACAAGAAATTTCTCCATCGATATCGTGTAGATTGTATTGTAGAGATTTCAATTCTTCATATTTGATTTGATAAAACTTGGACTATCACCGATATTATGAAGTTTTTCGAATTAGTAAGAAACTTAGAATATCGAATTACCAAAATTGAAATATGGCGATATTCCAAGTTTTTTAAGTTCTATTTTGCCTTCAGCCTCATCTCAAGTAAAAAAAAAAAAAGGGTTTGCGAGGCAGCGAAAAGTGTTCGAATTTTAGTAAAAAGTCCACCTTCACTAAATTCGCCCATGGCCAAAAGTTGCAATTGGGAACTTTTCTTGGGTGAGTGCTTTTGTTTGCAAGATCCACTGGACGCAAATCGCATCGTAGAATACTTTAAGTAAGACAAGTTAGACAACGCACGTCGAACAAAAGGTACACTTAGTCATGCTCCAGGGGCCGTATTGGTTTGTAAATGGATCGAACAAAAGAACTCCACATTTCAAGTACAAGTACACGCATAGCGTGGACAACTTGTCGCCTCTATCATCTTGAGTTGCGATGTGGTCACAACAGGCCTTAATATTAAGGTATATTAAGGCCTTTATCAAGGTAATATTAAGAAGGTATATTAAATCAAGATACGAATATATCAATGGTAGTAAAGATTAAAAATAATATTTTGTCAAGCGTAAGATGATAAGAGATCATTGAAAAAATTGAAGTTATTTCTAAAACTAATCAGAATAACGCTTTAACTGAATATTGTATGAACATTAGTTTAAAAGTATGTTAGTAACAATCTAGCGTATCACGAGTAACATCTGTGCATTCTCTCTTTGTTCCCAGACGAAGGAACACTTTAAGCGAGAATATTTCAAATAGTAGAATGGACACGAAGGTTTTCATAATTAGTTCCAAGGTGCTAATTTGCACCTTAAAAGGCCCTTTGTTTGTATGAGCGCATCCAGATTTACATTTCGTAACTTATATTACAAAGTTCTGACATTTACAGTTTTTTGTGGGGGGAGATAACTGTGAAGTACGATTTCCAAATTGTAAGATTGTAAACGATAAGTTTATTATGGTGTTCTGTTTTCTTGACATTAAACATTTAAAGGCCAACATCTCAAAATGAAGAAAATGTCAGTTGGAACCTCGTCATACAAGGTGACGATTTCGCAACCTGAATATGCAATGCCAGGTTTGAATCCCTTCTTCAGATGGAAGTATGATAATCCAATTTACTCAAAGTCGACTTTAAAAGACAACAGCCATTCAGGTTTTGAGTAAAATCTCTGTCAGAACCGAGCAAACCCTGGGCATGTTGGGTAGGGGTACTTGGCTTTGCGTAACGTCTTAAGAGTGTATAAGGATTTTACTCAACATACAGAGTTGTATTTTATTCAACATTTTTTTTAAAGTGGATTGACCACGGGATTGACAAACAATACCTGCACTGTTTAAAATTTTCCTAATTTACCAGACTTTGCCTTTTTTAAAACGGGTAAACCCAATTATTCATAATCTTCACGCTTTATTACCTATACCTAATATAAAATACAATTTGGAAGCAGAGCAGCAAATGTAAATAAACAGTAAATGGCTAAAAATAAACTCACTTTGAAAAAGTAGTATTTGTACGCTGATCGCTATTATCTATTATATTTTCCGTTAATATTACGTTCTTTGTAAACTTATTGTTTTTAAGGTAAGAATACGGAACTAATGAAAATCGTTTTACCATTTAAAATGTGTTAATGAAGTCGTAAGTAACGTGCTCAGTAAACAAAGACAAAATTTATTTTTCCCTATCATTTTTAAAATAGTTTAAAAAAAGCTCTTTCCTCCTTTGTATTATATGAGTTTAATTTGAAAAAGTAGTACACACATATATTATTTAATTTTAGCATATGATCATTAAAGTCATGGAGTGTAGGTGGATAGGTTTTAGGATTTGTAGCTTAAGTCCGTGGTTCGAATCTATGTAATGTATATGTATAATATTATCATATGACTCTCAGGAGATTTCGAAATATATATTGTGTAATAAATAGTCAATAGATCTAAAGATACTAACCTAAATGCTTAATTCAAAGGTAAGTGATTGAATCGGATTTTCGTTTTCATGCAGTACACATGTATGTACAGTAGAACAAATTGATAACTAGTGCCATAGGATCCGTGTATAACAAAAATTCCGGATCCCGGAAATTTTAACAAATTGGAATTTTTATAGGAAGGACTTCGATTTGAGTCTTAGGATTTCACACAAGTAATTATTATATTGGACAAGCAAATGTATATGCAAAAAACTCAATTTGTTGGAAAATGAGGGGCGCCCCTCCTCGGGAAATCTCGAGTCGGCCTTTACGTAATTGGTTGGATCATTAGAAGGTGACATTACCATTAAAACAAGTGTATAAACTGGTTTTTTTAAATCTTTATTCTTGCACGTTTTCACTTTGTTTATTGCTCTTTTTTCTCAAAAATGTTTGACTGAAAATATAAACTTTTTACAACCACGGGTGGGTAAGGGTAAATTCAACGTTTGTATTGAATGCCAAGCTACACGTGAAAATTTGGTCAGAGGATGGTAAAGAACGTTGTAATTGTAAATGTTTTAAACAAGTCAAAAACCAACAAAACGTTGAAGCTGAGATTTGACGCCGTTATTTTACGTTCCCTGCAATGGTTTGTCGTATTTTAACGGCTCCAGTTATTTTAAGTTCTTCATGTAGTGAGTCCCAGCTCCCAGCTGCCAGTCAAAACCTGCTTTTTTACAGGTTTCTTGTTAACGTGTGGTATTTTAATTTTGTAGGGCAATTTGGTCCAGTTATTCTATGCTCGAGATATGATTCGGGTAATTTTATTATCTCGAGATCTGATCTCGGGATAATTTTATTATCTCGAGATCCTATCTCGGGATAATTATTATCTCGAGACTATCTCGGGATAATTTTATTTATCTCGAGATCTTATCTCGGGATAATTTTATTATCTCAGATCTATCTCGGGTAATTTTTTAGCTCGAGCAATTTTAATCTCGTATCTTACTCCGGATAAATTTATTATCTCAGATGATTTAGGGTTCGATATATCTTATTCGAGATAATTTCCAGAGCAAATATTTTTTTCTTTAAAGAGTTCAATTACGGGGCTCCGTAGTATAATCTTGTCAAACTAAATATTTAAAGGCAACAATAATCTGATAACATTTATTAAATTTTCATCAAAAATTTTGTATGTTCAAAATGATCTATGTCATGTGTTTTAAATTTTGACAGTAGTCCCCCCCCCAAAACAGGATATATTTAGTTGATAACCTTTCAAGGTGAATGGCTACACGATCTTGACAAGTTTGGAATGGGATAATTTGAGGTAGAGTGCCATTATAGCTTATGTTTGACAAAACAGTAAACTGAATTATCAAGGATGTATAAAAATAGTACATTTGCGTAGCATATTTAACAATGCGCGGTTGATGAAACATTAAAAAAAAAAAAAAGCATTTGTCAAGAACCCATCAGTGGATGATATAGTTCAAATATACCTAACTTAAGTAGAACATAGCTGAATAATACATTTCATACTCACTTTCATTGTGTATAATTTGATTCCCTGTTACTGGGGGGGACCCGATGGGCGTCAATCCGAGGGGGGGGACGAGGGGGAAATGTCCCCCCCACGTTTTTTGTGGGGGGGCAACCATATCAAAATGTTCCCCCCCATGATTTTACAAGGCCTATCGCCCGCGTACCAATGGAGGATCCGGGGTCGCGCCGTCGCCCCCTTCCTTCGTCTAAAAGATTCAATGCTGACAATGACACTTAGGCTATACTTTATACTTGTAAACACATGAATTCCCAAAAATTTCCGCGCTACGCGGTATCTAGAGGGATATTACAGACTTGATTACAGTGCGGGCCTATTTGGTTTGAGAATGACGACAAGTTTGGAGATCGATTCTCGACCAATTTTGTTAATTTCCTTGAGCAAACGGCCAGCAGCGTGCACCAAGACTCACAATCTCCTCCCCCTCCCCTTCCTGTCAAATGTAGAGCTTGGGTCGTTACATATAAAGAAAAATATTAAACTCTCAAAAAAACAGTAAGGCTTACGCCAAACCTTTGCGTTATGGTAATATTCTCCGAACTGGAATGGGTCAAAACTAAAAGTGCGCGGCCAGACCCGCTACGGACGACCCGACCTGTGTACGAATCCTCATGTTTCTTTTTCATGATGCAAATAAATATTGCAAATGGAACATTTAGAGAAAATAAAACACATTATCGTTTTTAATCAATATAGTTTGGAATTTCTTACAATATTTTGTGGAAAGCACTCCGGACTTAGTACCCCTTTTACCAGTGTTTGTTCTGTACCTGAATGCTTGAATGTTTCATTCAATACATGGGAGAGGAGTGATTGCTTCATGTATATACTCAATCAGGAAATTAACTAACTAAGCCATTGACTTGAATTAGTACATGGGGAAATGTAAATTAATGTTTCTGGTTTAGTTTTTTATATTACAATTTTGACACCATGTTTTTCCAATACGAATTTCATGTAGAATCTGAAAATGGGTGCGATTTTTTGAAAGGTTCTTTGTGTTTTATAAGGGGGAAATCAGGCCACGTAGCTACCATAGGGACAGAGGACAAAGTCCACGGGCCCCGAGAGGTTTAGGGCCCCCAGAGATGAGAAAAGAGAGGGGAGGGAGAAAATAGATGAATAAAGAAAGCCGAGACAAAGAGGGAAAGCTCAGGGAGAGGGAGAACAAATATTTATACCGCTCCTTTTCAAAACAATGCCTAATGCTGTGACGCTGCATTTAGTAATACCGGCCCTTCTAACCGCCTGATAACGATAAGCGAGAAGCACTCGTAATGTCAACGTGGCAAGTTGCATTTATAAATTACTATGGAACATTTACCAGGGCCCCTAAATACCAATTTATAATGCATTGAATTCAGTGACCCTCGCATGGGTCACACGGGGGGGGGGGGATGGTTTGTTTTCTGTACTAACTGGCAAATTCATGACTGCATTAGTTTTCAGAATAACGAGCAATGGGGCCCGAAAGTTCTAGAGGAAAAAAAAAGGCGTTTGTAGGGGGAAAAAAGGCTCTGGAGGGGCCTGAGACTAAGAATACTTCGTGGATTCAGTGACACGTGTATGAGCCCAAGATGATTTGGTTTTCTCTAAATTTGGGACCCACTTCTTTCCGTTATTGACACAATGGCACATTCAGCCCTCAAAGATATTAAAGGTGGACGACCCGGGCGGCACATTCGTCATAACCTTCGAACCAAACATCCTTAGCCCCAGATTTCAAATGGTAAATGAAAAAAAAATATTGCTTCATCAAATACCAAAATTGGAATATCTGGAACGGGGCTATTACCGATGGACCATGCTCTCTATAGTTTATCTAGTTTCTCAGAAAAGGTAAATTGGGCCGGAGAAAAAAGGGTCAAAGAGTAAAGCAGATTGGAGGAGAAGAGATTGAGGAGGAGGCGGAAGAGAGAGCGAGAGAGGAGAGAGATCTCTAACACGATGTCATAGAATTTGAAAAATCTCAAGATGTGGGATGGCGGGCTCTTGATCATTATTTTAATTCAGATGTATTATTGAGTAACATTTTTTCTTTAAAATTCCCCCGCGTGAGTCTGTTGGTCCATGGTTTTCGCTCGAACGTTTTAATGTTGAATCTAAAATTTGCATTAGGATTGATAAACAATTTACATTTAAAGCAAATCTCGACGAAGAAACGACAAAATATATTATAAAAATAAGTAAGAGGTATAAAGTTTTTTACAACACTCTTTTGTCTGGGAATTTAAATTACAGCGATTCCAATTGTTACCTTAATATAAAAAACATGCGTTTCAGGTTTTAGGGTTGGGTTCGCTATTGTCAGCATTTTATGGCTAATAACCTTATCGATTGTGTAGTTTACATAGGCCGATTGCATTATTAAGCAGTGGCGTAGGGCAAAATAAGGAAAAAGAGAAAATAAAAGTGAAAAACGATGAAGGACCACTAACTGTGAAGAGGCACGATGAATCGTGCTAACCTAGTACCGAGCGGCCGAGCTGTGAAAAGTGTTCTAGTTTCGATTTACACCATCCTCGGTACAACAAAAAAAACACAAACCAACCTTTATGTGAAGGATAAATATGAGATTTCAGAAAAAGGGGGGGGGGGTTTTTGTTTTTTTTTTTTTTGAAAGTAATTGGTGGGTAGGGATGATTTCTTGGCCGAAAAATGCATTTTGGACGCAAATCAACGAAAATAGAGTATGCCATCTTATTTTTATGGTATCCTTTTTTTTATGATATAGGGTTTTATACGTTGAATAAAGGTTCAGGTAAACTCCGTGGCGGGGACAGTGATAAAAAGGAGGTTTTTTTACAAACAAGGTGATATGGGGGCTAAATTTTTGTAGAAACAGACATCTATACTATAAATGTCAGAGATTGATAGTATTGCATCATGATTAAAATTTGTTTGATAAGAAATTAATAAAAAAAATCTTGGATTTTCTAGTTTTTAGCTAAAAAACGTCGTTTTTTGTACCCAAAAAACCCCTGCCACCAAAGTTTTTGACCACAACCATCATTTTTGAAACTTATTTATACTCTCTTTCGAAATCAAAGTTGTTGCGATTGTTTACCGAGGGAAGGGGTGTCGACAAGTTTGCAGTCCAAACCGCACCACTATATGGGCCCTGTTGGTATTTGGTCCCGGGCCCGAACATGCCATTGCAAGCTACGACCACTGGGGAAAATGTGGTACAGGGGTAAATACTAAAAGGTTTAAATTGTTTTCAAAAATGTATTACCAATCTGTTCGGTTGCTCATAAGGTTTCTAAAAGTATAGTTTTGCCATAGTTACGACCTATTGTTTTAGTACAATAGGCTCAAGAAGTTCCGAAGGTCTTGATTTATAGACATGGTCCGATTTTGTTAAACTGGGATTTTTAAATTCGTTCATGTGGGTCAAATAATTAGAAAAATGTATATAGAGTTCTTGTGTATTCACTTTTCAAAGTAAGACTTTTACGGATATGTAATGGTCCCCCGTAGACCCTGTGGACCACGGCCATATGTGCCTCTCTCTTAAATTATCATTAAACGTCATTGACAAAGCGAACCCTGTATATTTTTTTGGCTTCTGTAACATTAAGACACATGTGCACCATTTTACAACAAACTGATGAAATCTGAAATTTAACCACCCTTAACCCATTTTACCAAACGCCCCACCCCCCCCCCCCGCGCAGTGGAACCTTGAACCCGTTTGGCCTTGTAATTCTTTGTAGGCCTAACCCTAAGTAGGGCAAAACTATATCCTTTCTGAATCCTTGAAAGGTACTGAACATGATAGGATATACTTTTAAACACTTTTGCCCCTCCTTTTTAATGTTGACCCCTGTTAAACCTTTCCCCCTAGAATACATCCCACGAACACTTTTAAAAATGACACCCATGGATTTTGGAATATCCCCCATAACCATGGTGATTTAGAAAAAAACCTTGGTTGCCAGAGTTAATGTGAAATTTAACAAAAAAACGTTCCACATGTACAATAATATTCCATATTTAGGGCCTACTCAAACAGTAGAATTAGGTTTGTTTGAAAAATTACTGTGAACTAGACATGACAAAAAGAGAAATTTAGATTCGCCGTAATGTTTTTTTTTTTTTTTCGATGTATTCAGTGTACTTTCTTCTGACCTTTGCTTCCCAAGAGTAAATTGCAAATGCAAATCCGATTCAGTGAATTCAATGATAGTTATAATCAGTACAATGATTGTATATTAGATTATTACTTTTAAACACTGTAAACAAGTATTGATTAAAACCGATTCCGCTCTCCCCGTGTCATTTGGTGTTGGGCAAACAAACCATAAGAATACCCGTTCCTTCGGAGGGGACGTTAAAGCCTTCGGTCCCCTATACATGTATATACATCGCAGCCAGGTTCGAATAGTAGGGTTGACAACCCTGATTGTCCCAAGGTGTCCTGGATCCCTGGGCATCATTGGGGGGGGGGGGGGAGCAGTGTCTTACACGAATGATCTCCAGCTACATAAGAAATAAGACAGAATAAAATAGTTCAGACTTAATTGGAGCGTATCACCGGAACCAGATCTGGGCCACGGATTCACTGATGAACTGGATCAGAACGTGAAGAAGGATTGCTCCAAAACCCATAACTATGACAAATTTTTGCCAACGAGTGAACAAGACTGCCGGAGATTCATACCCATAGCGGTAGACGGATAGATACGAAGCCTATCCAGTAATGTTCTAGCGAAGTACAAGAGTGATATAACCATGTTTGAGCTGATCCCCCCGATAGGAACCCATAACAGCAAGAAAGCATGGTCTATACCATCCGAAAGCTCCGAGGGACAACAGAACTCCCCACAGACCACAACCCAACCACAAACCCAAACAATTTGCCCACCAACTGCTTTAAATGGTAAGTGCGCAAGTAACCCAAGAAGATCAAACGAGACCATAAGAGGTATACATGTAGTGGCGACCTGGTTTTCACTCGCCCCTTTCAACATGGACGAATTGGGAATCCGGTATTGCTAACTTCAACCAGGGAAAAATCAGTATGCCGACCACAACTCACTGATAGCTAAAAATCTCGGCCCAGTAGCAACGGAATGGCTGCTTGAGCTCTACATTGCTCCCTATTTCCCACAGATCTGGAGGGAAAGCACATGTTATGGCCTCCTAAAGCCTGGAAAGATCCATCCCACTCCCAAGAGCTACAGACCGATACTCACTCCTCAGCACACTACAAGGCTCTTTGGGCGTCTCCTGCTCAATCGTACATCGCAACCTGGAATAGACGAACACCTCATACCAAGAACAAGCAGGTTTTCCGCCACAAAATCCACAACAAGCCAAGTACTCAACCTAACTCAACACATTGAGGAATGGTTTTTTTGAGAAGGTTGGTAACCGGAGCTGTGTTCGTCTACCTTCAAGCAGCGTAACGACACTTTTATTCACAGATGCCTACTCCATAAGATTTTGGAAATTACCAAGGACATCGCTTGACTGAGCTTAGCCAGGATGCTGCAAACAGGATGTTCTTTAGAGCAAAGAAGGGAAAAAAAAGCCGAATGGCGTAGGCTCAAGAATGGACTAACATAAGGGAGTGTGCTTCCACCTCTCCTGTTCAACATCTAATACCAACGACCAGCCTAGGAGGGCAGGAACATGTCGTTTTGTGTTTATGCAGATGATCTTTTTGGAATAGCGCACAATTGCGACTCTCCAAGCTTTCGATGAACCACTCCTTATTATTCGGACAACCATCTAAGACACAGGTGTTTGCTTTTCCATCTACGCACCCGTGAAGCCAAACGTCAGCTTATGTTTACTTGGTCTGGCAAGAAAACCCCTAGAGCACTGGATAATCCTGTCTACCTAGAGTTACCTTGGACCACCGCACCTCTCTTAAATACCCCCACCATCGAGAAGACGAAGAGTAAATCTTGTTCACCACGCAATAACATCTTGACCAAACTCACTGGCACACATGCTCGCCAACATACCCTGATCGACGGCCCTTGCCCTGTGCTACCCATTCAGAGATTGTCTGCCCTGTGTATGGGATAAATATTAGTCCATCCAGAAGCTTGATTCAGCGTTAAATTCCTCCTGCGCTTATTACAGGATGCCTCCGTCCACACCACGGAAAACTTATACATCTAGCAGGAATTGCTCCACCAGACATAAGTCGTAGTGTAGCGAGCATTCAAGATCGTGCTGCCCAATATCTAATGTTGGAAGCCCACATGTCTGGACAGATACCTGCACCTGCCAACCGCCTTAAATCCAGAGAGAGTTTCTTAAAACAAAATCGACCTCTTGAAACAGTCTCTAAGGAGGCCAGCGAGTCGCACATTGTGGAAAGAAAGACTTTCATCAACCAAGTAACATCTATGGTATTGAACCTGTGAGCATCTCCCACCTGGAGCTGACTCCTCAATGGCTGAATGGCGATGCCTCAACAGATTGGAACAGAATTGGCCGATCTAAGGTTTTCCTTGCAGAGGTTGGGCTATACCTGGAAGCAATCAGGACACTACCTTGGTTGTGGAAAAGCACCACAGACAAAGGAACATCTCTTGGTCTGCCCACGCTGGAGCAAAAATGCACAAACCATGACCTTTGGCGGAATTCATGAAGCAGCAGACGTTGTACCCATCCTGATCTTGGATCATATTTGAGAACCACAGGTTTGGACACGATAATAAGAAAAACCGGGACCACTTACGAATTTGTGTGCCCCTCTGGCTTCGGACGACTTGAAGAAATTTTTTTTTGCCTTTGCCCCCAAAAGAGCGTGAGTCTGGAATCAACTGCCATCGGTACGCCAACTTGCCACAAAAATGGGGTTTAAACTGTGTGAACTCCATTGGAATTGAAGAAAAAATTGTAAGAAATGTACACAAAACCGTTCATATCTGCTTCACTTTTTAAAGCGATTTGCTTTAATTTTTCAGAATATGTATGTTAAATGCTATTACGATTATGTCAGAAAATATTACGGTTCAATGGACATATCGAGTTCGGGGTCAGAAGTATTCTATGAACAAATTCTCGATACACCCTGTAGAAGGAGCATATCTTGAAATACCTTGTTCTAAGGGACCTTAAATGTCCGTAATATATATTAATTTTGTTATGATAGTTTTTATACAAAACACTTAAAATCGTGGCCATATTCACCTCAGGTTTAAATACTCTTGAGAAGCGTTTACAATCTTAACATCTTCTAAAACGCTATCATCGAACGGCTGATTTTAAACGTTGATCATAAATTTTCAAATGTTTCTATCAACAAATTTGCATAAGAAAATGTGTTTTTTGGAAAGTGATTGTTGCAGGTTCCGCGCGAAGCGCGGGAGGGCCCCCACTCAAACCCCTGGCGTCCGTTGATATATGAAACTCTTCATACATTTTTTATATGCAACCCAACCTAACCATCACATACTCGATTTAAGACTGTGATCATATCTAGAAGAATTATAAATGCAAACCACGTAGTTCAATTGTTTCTATCAAATGTGCCTACAAATGTTTTTTGGAAAGTGAACATTGCAGGTGTTCACAACCGCATTCGCGCGGGCGGGGGACAACCCCTGCCGTACCCACTAAGGCGCATCTTAATACCAACATGGACCCTCTTGAAACACTTTCATGTATATTATTTAAAACGAAACCTAAACCATCAACCGATATTTTTTTCCTTTTTAATACCGTTTATCATACGTGTAAGCATTGTTATCATGGCCCCATTTTTTCTGTTAACCTTTTCAAATCTTTATTTTCTCATTTTATTTTGAGGAAAATTTCTCACGGAAAAGTATTTTGTTTTCTAATAAAGAAGAGAAAGGGGAATACCCCTAGTTTGTGTTTTGCTAACTTGCAACCTGTTTAGATTGCCAATAAGGGAAGTGGTGGCATCCCCAAGAATGTAAACTTATAACTTGTTATGCTTTTTTGATATCACAATATTGGCAGAACCTAGGGAATTCCCCCACAAAAGTTATATATATTAAGTGATGTAATTTAGATTTGTGAAATCTGATTTGATGGTGGCCAGGTCCTTTTTATGCATAAGAATGATGTAATTTCCTATTTTTAGACTGGGATTTTTTGGTGAAGTCAGTATAATATAGGCATTTGACTAAGTCCGCTTCGCCGCCAGCATTGAAATCAAAGGAGCTTGAACTAGAGCTCTGGCCAGCTATACAGTATATTTTATAGCTAATAGTTTTCTCTACAATAATGGTAGATTGAGTTCCTACATCTAGTGCCAGAATTTATTTTTGGATGTCCGCCGGACTTGATAGCTAAATTGTCCCGCGTCGTCTTTTAAGCCACAGGCTTCAGTTTTGGAATCAGAAAGATTCCAGTTTGTGGTCCCTTATGAGGACATGCTACACCGATCTATGGTGGTATATTACCTGGATTTTAATATTGTGGAACATTTGTCGTCGAGGGAAAGCCCCGTCGTCTTGAAACTGCTGGACAAGATTACCTTCGGACTGAGAGATTCCTTGGAATAATATACTGAGTAGTTTTTTGTATAACTTGTGGCTGTCTTTTGGAGTCTTTCGCTGTGAGGACATATCATCGTTGAACTGCAACGCTTTCAACACAGGACACTCGTAAACCATAGTAAATCTTAACTAAGTGTTATATGTAATTTTGTTTTGGACATACCAAATTCTTGAACCAATCAAGTAAAGATCATTAAACTGTTTTTATTATATATAATTAGATCATTTGGCACAAGGCTCATTTTATTTGTGTTTGAAAGGTAATTCTGACCTTGACGTCTACGAAGACGTCAGAACAAATTGGGTGCTCGTTTTCCGGGAATTGAATTGAGATAAATATGTGAGCCCTTTTTTTGTTCAAAATTTCCACATTAAAAGTGTGAAAATATTGTTAAACATTGGTGCACATTTTAGCATCAAATTTGTGTGTGTATTAAATGTACTAATTTTAGTTTTGGTTCAAGTTAGTAGATAGTGTTGTAGAGTACAATCACAATGTGAGTTTGATCCCGGAAGTGTTTCATATGCAAATAACTTGGGAGAAGTTTGAATAGCTGAGAAAGCCTGAGGGTTAATGACCCTAGCAAGGCCTTTAGGACTTGAGGCAAAACATGCCATGAGACAACAGATCATCAAAAATAAGTTTGAAATTGAAAAATTTGGTCCAGGAAGATGTTTGGGGATAGTTCATATTTGGAAGGGATAGAAGAGGTTCTTAACAGGCCAATAGTGATGCATTCAAGTTAGAAGAACTTGAAATTCAAAAGACTTGGAGATAGAATTGAAAAAGATGAAATGGGGGGGGGGGGGGGGGGAAACAAAAACCAAAATGAGAAGGAAATTGAATTGGAAAAAGAAAGTTTCATCACATGCAGATGCAAATGAAATGAAACAAAAGGAAATTGAAATGGAGATGAACCGAAATGAGCTAGAGCTCACTAGAAGTTAGAAAATTGAAACAACAGGCTAGCTTCAGACTCGTTCTCAGAATCTGTTTTGATGCGGCAGAAAATTTTCGCCTGGTTCCAAAATTTTCAGGAACAAGAAGTTCATACAATACTTCTTACACTTGAGAAAATTGCCAATAGCTTTAAATGGCCCAAGATCTTGGACCTTGTACTACAGTCAGTGTTCATTGGAAAGCACCGAGAAATATATTCGGACGGCATCATTAGAAAGATGTATGATTTGACGAGGTTAAGCACAGTGCTCAATGCATATGGATTGGTGCCAGAGGCATATAGACAAAAATTCAGGTCTTGTCAGAAAAAGATGATGACCATACCCATGTTGAATTTGCCGTGTAATGAGCAATTGTTTGATCGCTGGCTTCTCTCAGAAAAAGTCGTGGAAAATTTTGGTCAACTTGGGAGTTTATGTTAGTGACGAGTTCAAAACAGTGTCACATCCAATATCAAACACATCTGGATGAAAAACAAATTGCATTTTGCGTGAAGCAAGCCGTAAACGTCCGACGATTTATTCATTGACACACCAATTAAGTCATACTAGTAGGCCCTAGCCAAGAATTTACTAGTTACAACAAGTACAAACAATAAGTCGGGTTCTAACAAGCGTCTCATGTAGCCACTCAGAGGGAAAATCACAGTTAGGTTCCCATGCAAAAGGGAGTAAAGAAATTAATGGTGCTAATCAAAACAGATGGGACCCAATCACAGTTCACATTGCAATATCAACTTTAAGAAGCCAGGACCATCAGGCCCGGTGTTGGAGATACATTGGCTATCCACCAAAAGGGAGGACAAATGTGAGTCAAAACCAATAGGTTGTGCAGTAACTTTGAGGTCAAAAGTTCATTTCTTCTGTTCAGAAACCATAAATCCCACAAAACGGGAATTGACACAGAAAAAGAAGATGAACTTTAAGCCTTTTGTTTTGGAGGATTTGTGTCCACTTTCTGATGATAGTTTAGATCCAAACCCATTAGAATCATGCGGGACACTTGCTGCGCACAGTCCATGATATTGGAAATGCCCTTCCCTTTGAGATTAAGAGTTCCACAGAACTAGTGCATTGATTCAAGGGATAGGTATGGATTGTATAGTGTCCCTCTTCACACAATGATTGAAATCAGACTTGGTTTCTGGGAACTGTCACAATGGTGTTAACAATAACTCCCAGTTAAAGGGGTATCCATGTTTGTTACGGAATGATTTGGCACGGGGAAAAGTACTCCCAGATCCAGAGTTTTCCCATGTGCCCTGTACAGTGGATAAATTTGATGAGGAACCGAAATTTTTCCCAGCATGCAGTAACTAGTTCAATGACCAAAAAGCCCACGGAAAACAGTGAGGCAGGTATGAGTCAAATACTCACACATATAGAGAGCGTTGAGGATGACTTGGTCCCAAATTTTTAGAGGATACTTTCTCTCAAATTTAGAGGATTTGGGAGGTCATCTTCCCTCCTCATGGAGACTAATTCCCTGTTAGTGAAATCCAGCCCCTGAGCACACACAATTGGACAAGCTTTAACAATGAAAATCCACCGCTGATCATGATAGAGTGAGGGACTTACGGAGACCCTTTAAACTATGACAAGCTGGTAAATGCGCAGCGCCTTACCAGCACTTTAGGAAGTTAGGTGAGAGTGCATTTGTCGCAACAGAAAGCCGAGCAATTCCTGTATGTTTTCTACAAACAAAATGGTGTCCTCATGAAAAATGCGGCCACCTGCATGCACTTGTAGATGAGGAATGGAGGTTGTGCATCAAATTTGTAGTGCCAAGGTATACCATAGGGAAATGATAGGCATAGCCCACGATAGCCCCATGGCAGGACACTTAGGTGTGAGAAAAACCCATGACAAATTAGGATCAATTTTTTTGGTGCCTACACCAGAAAAATGTGTCTGGATATTGTACGACTTTCACACATTTCAAATGGTGGGCAAGCCCAATCATAAAATTGCTACTGCGCCCTTGCAACCAATAACCAGCATTTGAATGATCATTTTAGTAGGGTGTTAATAGATTGGCGTAGGACCACTTCCAAGGACCCAGTCAGAAATCAGAATTTACTGACCATCATGTGCGCTTCCACACAATTCCCTGAGGCTATACCTTGAGAAATATTAGGGCACAGAACGTATAGTGAAAGCTCTACAAAGTTTTTCACCCTAGTAGGCCTTCCAAAATAATTCAGTCTGATCAAGGATCAATTTCATGTCAGGTTTTTTCCACAAGTATGGACCAGTTGGGAATTTCCCAGTACAGATCTTCAGCATCCCACCCAGAAATCCCAAGGGGCCCTATAAAGGTACCACCACACATTGAAACAAGGATCAAAACCTATTGTTTTGATTGAGAGGGATTGGGGATGAGGGAGTTCATCGCCTGTTATTTGCTACCCGGGAGGCTTACAAGAGTCTTAGGTTTAGTCCATTTGAGGTTGGTGTTTGGTCACAAAGCCTTAAGGGACCATTGAACTACTGAAAGAAAATTGGTGTGTGAACATCCTGATGTAATGTATGTATGTATGTGTCTCAATTTCAGACACAGGCTCCAAAAGAGCCACAGAAAGTGCCAAACAAAATCTCTAAACATAGTAGAGTCAGGCAAAATAAAACATTGGTATGACAAGAGCTAGGAACCGAGTATTCAGGCCGGGTGACAAAGTTCTGGCACTTTTTCCAATACAAGGGATCCTTTGCAAGCCAAGTATTCGGACCGAGATTCGAAATTGAGACCACAGTGGGAGACTGACTTGTGGATCAAAACACAGGTAGAGACGTAAAAGTCGACAATTATATCACGTAAATATGCTCAAAGAGTATAATTAAAGAGATGAGACATAAACTTGCATGTTGTATGTCATCTAAGTTGAATGGTGTGTACAATGTGACATCAACAGAGTAAATTGAACAAAACATCACTGTAAACACAGAAACTGAGTATGGTGTCAACATTGCAAAATTCTGACATACTTGCCAATTGAGACAAGAAATATTAGGTCACCTCCCACAAAGTCAACAAGAGGTGTTGAAAGATTTTAATTCATGACTGGGAAAACATATTTCCTGATGTCCCAGTGAACACAATGTCATAACCATGACATTGGATGTTGGCATTTCAGAGCCAACCAAATTGCGGCATCACAGTGAGCCAAGAAGTGAGACTGGAAATTCAGACCCAGTCAAATCTCCACTTTGATGCATATTGGGGAACCGTGTACCCGATACTTATTTATGAATTGTATAGTAAATTTTGTGGATGATACTTTAGGAACTCCACCTGACAAGAATTAAACCTGCTGGAGTTTAACACTACAAGAATACAATCTGTGACATAATGACATATCAAGGAAAAAAATTCTTTGGCTGAATGCCTGCCTTGTCCAGAGCTGCCTTAATTTTGTTTCAGAATTTGGATAGTCAATTTTATGTAATATAAGACTGAAGGCAGCAAATGCAAGAACATTATAATAAAAAGTGTAATTTACACTCTGTAAACTGTAATGTAAATAACCACCAAAATGGCTTAAAGGTATAGGAATACCATATTTTGAAAGATTTTCATTTCATTCAAATTTCTTTTTTAAGGGGGAGGATTTTATATGGCCTCCATTTTCTGATTAAACTTTTAAAAATTTTATTTTCTCATTTTATTTGAGAAGATTTCCTCACGGGACAAGTATTTTGTTTCCCTATTAAAGAGATAAAGGGGAATACCCCTAGTTTTTGTTTTGCTAACTTTGCACCTGTTTAGATGCACAATAAGGGAAGTGGGGGATTCCCCAAGATGTAAACTTAGAACTGTTTTCTTTTATATTGCTTTTGAGTATCAAAATATATGGCAGAACCTAGGGAATTCCCCACAAAGTTATATATATGAAGTATGTATTTAGATTGTGAAATCTGATTTGAGGTGCAAGGTCATGTTTTGCATAAAATGATTAATGTCTATTTTTAGACTGGGATTTTTGTGAAGTCAGTTATATAGGAGATTTGAGCTAAGTCTCGTCCCGCCGCCAGCAGTTAATTTCCAAAAGGATCTGACTAAGCTCTGGAGCTATAACAGTATAGGTTATAGCTATAGTTTTTCTCTACAATCATGGTAGATTTAGTTCTACATCTAGTGCCAGGACTTTAATGTTTTGGATGCCGCCGGAGCTTGATCGCTAAATTTTCTGCTGTCGTCCTTTTAAGCCAAAGATTTCAGTTTTTGGAAATCAAAAAAGGGATTCCATTTTGTGGTCCTATATGAGGCCATAGCGACCGACTGAATGGTGGTATATTACATGGATATTATTATTGTGGAACATTTGTCCGTCGAGGGAAAGCCCGTCGTCTTGAACTGCGGACAAAGTCCTTCAGGACTGAGAACGATTCCCCTTGGGGGCATATAATACCTGAGGATTTTTGTATGAACTTGTGCGCTGTCATTTTGGAGTCTTCGCTGTGTAGCCATATCATCGTTTGAACTGCAACGCTTTCAACACAGGACCCTTGTAAAAACCATAATTATCTTAATAATCTTAACTAATTTTGTATATGTAATTTTGGTTTGGACATAACCAAATTCTTGACCCAATTCAAGTAAAGATCATTCAAACTGTTTATTATATTATATTTTAGATCATTTGTGCACAGGCTCATTTATTTGTGTTTGAAAGTTATTGCTGACCTTAACGTCTACGAAAAGACGTCCATAACAGTATTATAAGTTCAAAATTGTGTCTATCAATTTGCAATTGTTTCTATCCACTTGGCATGAAAAATGTGTTTTTGAAAGCGATCATTGCAGTGGTTCCGCGCTTCGCAGCACCCGCCAATTTACGCGGCCGCCACTTATCATTTTCGTTTGAGAGGGGCTGGATCTGCCCCTCTCGCCTTGACTTCGTACATTGGTTCTACTGAAAGGTAAAACCGTTTAGTAAAATCACAACAATTTAAAATATTTCGGGCTTGCTGCGCTCGCCGGGTATATTCCATTTTTTTACCTACGTGATCGAAAATCTGAAGAGCGAGGGGGGGTTCAAGTGGGTCCGAGACAAATTTACATGTCCCCCCCGAACGATTGAGTAGCGAATTTGACGCCCCTGCTGGGGACTAATCATGTGGATAGATACTTCACAAAACGACGTAACCTGTTTCTGTAACGCAATATCATTATCGATATCACGTTTTTCTTCCTGTAGAGACTCATGTTGTCGCACGAGTGAATATCCTAATGCGCTAACAATTACAAGTACCACGAAAGCGTTGGAACCTGTCTTAATTTACAGCATATACTGTATTTGTCGTTTTTGTAATCTCAGAAATGTTAAAATCTTGTTTTTTCAGATTTAATTTAATCCATGGATTGTTATATATGAAATCTATCACAATGCAAAACATAGATGTAGATGTGTGTGTGACATTTAACGAAACGTGAAAACGGACTTATTATCATGTTTAATAGCAAGAACTTTGACTCGAACCCACAACCTAGGTCGATAATCCATTGTCGGGCCGCCACGGTGTCCGAGTTTTACAATTAATGAATGTGAATGAATAGAAGGATAAAGGTCAAGTTTTTGATATTTGATCACGGAGATAAGCTCTGGGTCGAGATAGAGATTAAGCTAGAGATAAATATAGTAAAGGAAAACAGTGATACCATGGAAGAAAGAGATAATGAAAGGAAGCCCAACGACCCACTTTGATTTTTGACCAATCCATCTGCCGCCCTCTAATTGCAATTGTATTCATAGCCTCCTCACAGTTCCCTTCCGAGGATATCCTAATCGCTTTCTTTTTCCTCGCTCGAGAAAATCGCAGTTCCCGTGGTTGTTTTTACATTGCGTAAAGATTCCGTCCGGGTCATCGGGAATCAGCCAATCAGCACTCTACATGATGATGCGAAGAAAATTCTCAAACATACAAAAAAAAAATGGTGGGTCGGCTTACATGGAAACTGGTCAACACGCCGGGGGGTCTTGAATTTGGGTCGGGAACCCTGCGCGTTCCAAAAAGAGGACGGGCTGCAAGTGCGTGACTACCTCTAGGGTATCAAATTCACATTATCAAGTTTCTGTCCCCCTGGAGGTAAAAATTCAGTTGTGATTGTGACTGGTTCAATGCTACAAATAGGAAAATTAACCTAAACATATCTTCAAAATAACCCAGAGTGTCTATTTTTTTTTCTGCAGCAGCACAAGTGTCATTTTCTGAATTTGGCAATTTTAAATGTGTATCTTTTTTCATGTATTGCGAAGAGGACCCGCAAGGGGTATAATCTCAATGCAAATTATTTTCAAATCTCATCAATTTTTTATTGTTTCATCAGTATAATACAACAGCAAAAACATATGAATACATTTAATGTAATCATGCAGTACAATTAAACATTAATTGTTACATATTAATCAAAAATATTTTGCAACAAGTAAAGATTTTATAAATACACTGTAAAAGTGGAATTTCAAAAGAGAGTATTATAACTGGGATAATACTATTGGAAAATATATTTAAAAATAACACAGTAGGAATGTCATATTACTGCTGTACCGTATATGTTCACTGAAAACTATATAATTTCACCAAACTGTTCCCATTAGGGGCCGGGTATATTTTAACTGAACATTGTTGTCCCGTTAGGGTCACTTTCAGAACCCCTGGAACGAGTATGGGTTCCCAACGAAAATCCAATACGGCCCCCCGGGTCAACAGTTCAAATTTGGGGGGGGGTGTTTAATTGGGGGGGGGGGGGGAGTCAAACTTTTAACCCTTTACTTTTCACACTGGGCAGTCTTGCAATAAATTTGAACCCATAACGATGTATGAACACTGCGTATGCAATATACTTTTTACAATTTTACGTGTTCGTATATAGAGTTTTTCAAAAAAAAATCTCTAGTAATTATTGCTCGCCGATCAATCGATTGCGGCAGAGGGATAATTGAATAACAGATCAAAGATCGGATGGTGGAAGTCGATGGTTGCTTCCTTCTTATCTCTTTCTTCTAATGATGATACATTAAAGTAGTAGCAAAGAGGGGGAGGGAAAGCTATTGTGGAGGTTGGAAGAACCATAAATGTCAAACGCGAACGCTTTTTCTTAACGCCTGTCTATTCAAATCAACTCCTCCTGTGATAAGATTTTCAAAAGACAGGTAAGAATCGCGTTCTAGTTGCGGCATTGGGGAAGGGTTGCTAAATCCATAAACGTTTAACGCGATCTTAGCAATCTCCCCAATGTGCACTAAAACTATGCGGTAGCGATAGGGAAGATGTGATAGACGGTATCGATCATAGAGAAAGTTAAAGAGATAGACCTAGTGGTAGAGATGGTATAGAGAGCGAGTATAGATCGTCTACTGGAATATAAACATATGCACTACCAAAAAAATACACCAACAGACTACATATTTATTTTGAAAACAAACAAAAACAAACACGTTGTTTCAGAAAAACGTTTCAGACCCTGAACAGGTTTATTTCATATCGAAATAAACTCAATCTGCTCAGAGTGAAGTCATATTAATAAAACCTTAATATTATTTTTCATAAGAATCTACGATTTCCAAAATTGTAAGCTTTAAAATGATAATTTATTATGGTGTCTGTTTTCTTTGACATAAACATTTAAAGGCCAACATCTCAAAATGAGAAAATGTCAATTGGAACCTCGTCATACAAGGTGACGATTTCGCAACTGAATTATGCAATCAAGGTTTGAATCCCTTCTTCAGCATGTTAAAGTATATAAATCCAATTTACTCAAAGTCGACTTAAAAAGACAACAGCCATCAGGTTTTGAGTAAAATCTCTGTCAGAACCGAGCAAACCCTGGGCATTGTTGGGTAGGGGTACTTGGCTTTGCGTAAGCGTTTAAGAGTTTATAAGATTTTACTCAACATACAGAGTTGTATTTTTAATCAACATTTTTTAAAGTGTATTGACCACGGGATTGACAAACAATACCTGCACTGTTTAAAAATTTTCCTAATTTTACCAGACTTTGCCTTTTAAATTACGGTAAACCCCAATTATTCAATAATCTTCACGCTTTATTACCTATACCTAATATAAAATTACAATTTGGAAGCAGAAAATGTAAATAAACAGTGGCTACAAAATAATACTACACATTTTGAAAAAAGGTAGTATTTATACGCGCCGTTTTTATATTTTCCGTTACATTACGTTATTTTGTAACTTACTTGTTTTTAATGTAAGAATACGAACTATGAAAATCGTTTTACCTATAAAAATGTGTTAAATAACGTCGTAAGTAACGTCATTAAACAAATACAAAATTTTATTTTCCCTATCATTTTTAAAAATAGTTTTAAAAAAACTCTTTTCCTCCTTTTTGTATTATATGTAGTTAATTTGAAAAAGTAGTACACACATATATATTTAATTTTAGCATCTGTTATCATTAAAGTCATGTAGTGTAGTGGATTAGGTTTAGGATTTGTAGTCTTAAGTCCGTGGTTCGAATCTATGTAAGGTATATGTATTAAGTTTATTCATATGACTCAGAGATTTCGAAATATATATTTGTGTAGTAAATAGTCAACTAGAACTAAAGATACTAACCTAAAATGCTTAATTCCAAAGGTAGAGATGAATCGGATTTTTCGTTTTCATGCAGTACACATTTATGTACAGTATAACCATTGATAACAGTGCCATAGGATACCGTGTATAACAAAAATTCCGGATCCGGAAATTTTAAACAAATTTGTAATTTTCTATATGAAGGACTTCGATTTGAGCTTAGTTATTTCACACAGTAATTATTATATGGACAAGCATTATGTATATGCAAAAAACTCAATTTGTTTGAAAATTGAGGGCGCCCTCCTCGGGAAATCTCTGAGTCGGCCTTTAAGTAATTGGTGACATTAGAATGTGTACATTACCATATAAAACAAAGTGTATAAACTGGTTTAAATCTTTATTTCTTCACGTTTTCACTTTGTTTATTGCCTTTTTTCTCAAAATTGTTTGCCTGAAATATAACTTTTTTACAACCACGGGGTAAGGTAAATTCAACGTTTGTATGATGCCATAGCTACTACGTGAAAATTTGGTCAGAGGATTGTAATAACGTTTTAATTCTTAATATTGTTTAAACAAGTCAAAAACCAACAATAACGTTGAAGCTGATATTTTACGCCGTTATTTTACGTTCCCTGCAATGGTTTCGTATTTTTACGGCTCCAGTTATTTTACGTTCTGCATGTAGTGAGTCCCAGCTGCCAGTCAAATGCCTGTTTTTTACAGGTTTATTTGTTAACAGTGTGGTATTTTAATTTTGTAGGGCATGCGTCCAGTATTTCTATGCTCGAGATCTTATCTCGGGATAATTTTATTATCTCGAGATCTTATCTCGGGATAATTTTATTATCTCGAGATCTTATCTCGGGATAATTTTATTATCTCGAGATCTTATCTCGGGATAATTTTATTATCTCGAGATCTTATCTCGGGATAATTTTATTATCTCGAGCTAATTTTATTATCTCGATATCTTACCTCCGGATAAATTTATTATCTCGAGATGATTTTATTGTCTCGATATCTTATCTCGAGATAATTTCCAGAAAATATTTTTCTTCTAAAGAGTCACTTACGGGGCTCCGTAGTATAATCGTGTCAACTAAATATTTAAAGGCAACCTATCTTTGACAAATTAGGAAAATGTTGTATGTTCAAAATGATCTATGTCATTGTGTTTTAAATTTTGACAGTAGTCACAGGATATATTTAGTTGAAACCTTTCAAGGTGAATCTGCTACAGCGATCTTTGACAAGTTTGGAATGGGATAATTTGAGGTAGAGTTGCATTATAGCTTATGTTTGCAAAACCAGTAAACTGAATTCATCAGGATGTATAAAAATAGTAATTTGCGTAGCATATTTAAGCAGCGGTGAAACATTTTAAAAACCACCTTTTCTGTTTCAAGCATTTGTCAAGTACCCATCAGTGGATGATATAGTTCAAATATACCTAACTTAAGTAGACATAGCTGAATAATACATTTCATAACTCACTTTCATTGTGTATAAATACTTGATCCCTGTCTACCTGGGGACTATCATGTGGATAGATACTTCACAAAACGACGTAACCTGTTTCTGTAACGCAATATCATTATCGATATCACGTTTCTGTAGAGACTCATGTTGTCGCACGAGTGAATATCACTAATGCCTAACCAATTACAACGAAAGCGTGGACGCTGTCTGAATTTAACAGCATATACTGGATTTGTCGTTTTGTAATCTCAGAAATGTTAGAAATCTTTTTTTTTTTCAGATTTAATTTAATCATTGATTGTTATATATGAATCTATAAAGGCAAAACATAGATGTAGATGTGTGTGTGACATTTACGAAACATGAACGTAGCTTATTAATCATGTTAATAGCAAAAGAACTTTGACTCGAACCCACAACCTACGGTTCAGATAATCCATTGCGCCACCACGGTGTCCGAGTTTATTAATGAATGTAATGAATAGAAGGATAAAGCTCAAGTTTGATATTGATACGGAGATAAAGCTCGAGGTCGAGATAGAGATTAAGCTAGAGATAAATATAGTAAAGGAAAACAGTGATACCATGGAAGAAAGAGATAAGAAGGAAGCCCGACGACCCACTTTGATTTGACCAATCCATCTGCCGCCCTATAATTGCAATTGTTATTCATATCCTCACAAGTGGCCCTTCCGAGGATAATCCTAATCCGATTTTCTCGCTCGAGAAAATTCGCAGTTCGTGGTTGTTTCTTCATTGCGTAAAGATTCCGGGTCATCGGGAATCAGCGAATCAGCACGCGACGAATGATGCGAAGAAAATACTCAAACATATGTCGGGTTACATGGAAACCTGTCAACACGCCCGGGGGGTTCTTGAATTTTGGTCGGGAACCCATGCGCGTTCCAAAAAAGAGGGACTGGCTGCAAGTGCGTGACTACCTCTAGGGGTATCAAATTCACATTAATCAAGTTCTTGTCCCGCTGGAGGTACAAATTCAGTTGTGATTGTGACTGGTTCAATGATACAAATAGGAAAAATTAACCTAAACATATCAGCAAAATAACCCAGAGTGTCTATTTATTTTTCTTGCAGCAGCACAAGTGTCATTTTTCTTGAATATTGGCAATTTTAAATGTGTATCTTTTTTCATGTATTGAGAACAGGTCCCGCAAGGGGTATAATCTCATTGCAAATTATCTTCAATCCTCAATCAATTTTTATTTGTTCATCATAGAATACAGCAAAAACAATATGATAAATAATTATGTAAATAATGCAGTACAGTGAAAAATTAATTGTTACAATATTAATCAAAAATATTTTGCATACAAGTAAAGATGTTTATAATACATTAAAAGTGGAATTTCAAAAGAGAGTATTATAACTGGGATAATACTAGTGGAAAATATATTTAAAATAACACAGTAAGGATGTCATATTACTGCTGTACCGTATATGTTCACTGAAAACTAGTATAATTTCACCAGAACTGTTCCCATTAGGGGCCGGGTATATTTTAACTGAACATTTGTCCCGTTAGGGGTCACTTTCAGAACCCCTGGAACGAGCATGGGTGCCCAACGAAAATCCAATACGGCCCCCGGGTCAACACGTTCAAATTTAGTCAAACTTTTACCCTTTACTTTTCACACTGGGCAGTCTTGGGCACTAAAGTTGAACCCATAACGATGTATGAACACTGCGTATGCAATATACTTTTACACTTTTACGTGTTCGTATATAGAGTTTTCAAAAAAAAATCTCTAGTAATGATTGCTCGCCGATCATCGATTGCGGCAGAGGGATATGGATAAACAGATCAAAATCGGATGGTGGAAGTCGATGTGCTTCCTTCTTATCTCTTTCTTCTATGATGATACAATTAAAGTAGTAGCAATAGAGGGGGGAGGGAAAGCTATTGTGGAGGTTGCGAAGAACCATAAATGTCAAACGCGAACGCTTTTTCTTAACGCCTGTCTATTCAAAATCACTCTCCTGTGATAAGATTTTCAAAAGACAGGGTAAAGAATTCGCGTTCTAGTTGCGGCATTGGGGAGGTTGCTAAGAGCCATAAACGTTTAACGCGATCTTAGCAATCTCCCCAATGCTGCAACTAAAACTATGCGGGTAGCGATAGGGAAGATGTGATAGACGGTATCGATCATAGAGAAAGTTAAAGAGATAGACCTAGTGGTAGAGATGGGGATAGAGAGCGATATAGATCGTCTTACTGGAATATAAACATAATGCACTACAAAAAAATACACAACAGACTACATATTTATTTTGAAAACAAACAAAAAACAAACACGTTGTTTCAGAAAAACGTTTCAGACCCTGACAGGTTTATTTTAATATCGAAATAAACTCAATCTGCTCAGAGTGAAGTCATATTAATAAAAGCCTTAAATATTAATTTTTCAGAATTCTATCTCCAATAAGGTTCGAGAAAAAAAAAGTTCATATATATTTAACCCGCTCCACATTTAATGTCCGTAAATTTATTTTCTGATAACTACCATAATATTTTGAAATGGGTTTGTTTTATTAAAAAATACCATTTCCTTTATTTCTGCAATTACCGCATACTCAGATACACAGGGTGACATTGATTAAATGAGACATAAAACAATCAAAATACCTGAAGTTAAAACAATTACGCCAATGTCGTTGACATGACTCTCCTTTTTTGTTTCCGCTTGTCGGTGACAAATTTTAATAAAGATGTTGGGCCAGTAATTCCAATAATACAAATCTACGTCACATTCCATTGATAACCACTTCTTTTGATCACATTGTTGACAAATTGATACAATTTGATTCGTACGTGTATCACTGCTCTTGCTGCAGCGAAGGATATTAACATGTAAAACCGGATAGGAACGTCACAGTTGATTATTTTTCGAAATAAGTATTTCAATATCCTACTGCAATTACATACATATACCTGGACATATTTATATCATATACGACACCATTTACGACTTTCACCTCGTTCTTCACGAGTATACTATCGTAATAGTATCCTCATTTTGTGATTAAAATATTACTTTATTTCTGGATTTTACTTATTTTACATCTGTAAAAAATTCGCAATTTCGTGTTTTCTGTCCGTAAATTACAGCACAGTAGCCTATGGGACCGTGGGAAACGAGCAATTGCTCATAACACAAAACCGCAAGGTCGGGATCAGCTCAAATTTTAAGAATAAGCTCTTCTCAAGAATATCCAGTGATCAATGAATAAAACAGAAGGTGCTGAAATCACAAAATCCACCTTTAATAATGATAATGAACATTTGTAAAGCGCAAGACTCTGGCCCGAAGGTCGCTCACTGCGCTGTTGTCTAATTATTATTACGCTGTCATCAGGAAATTGTCACACTCATTTCCCTTACACGTCCCCCGTAAGAGATCCTCAAGTTTCGCTTGGGTCGACGAGGCATTTGATAGTATCTTGCTCAGGGACACAAACACGTTGGCCACCGTGGGGCTCGAGCTCACGATTTTAACGGTCTAATGATCACTAGTCCTACGCTTTTCCATTGGACCACAGAGAAAGTATCTCATTTCATAATGCAAAAGAAATATGGAAATCGCCTACTGATGGTAATTTGCTTATTAGAGATCATTCTAGATGAGCTAAGTATTATAAATATCTTGGTATTTTCCAAGTTATTGCGCAAGTTAATAGATTGTCGCATAGGTGGTTTCCAATTATGTCAAGATCCAATTGGCTTATGTAAGATGTTATAATAGTTATTTTTAGATTTGGGAAAATAGCTGGAAAACATAAATATAGATAGATACTTCAGTTGTTTGAATTGATTTTGATCTGCAGAAATTGTAGATATGTGCAGTACTTAGTGCCAGGATCAATTGATACTATAGGTACCACAGGAGATGCATGTGCAAGCTATTTGTCTGTTGTTCGTCTTTCAAGTCAAAAGAGCTTCAATTTTTGGAATCAAAAGGATTCCGGTTTGTGGTCCTTGGATATTTGCGACAGTTGGACTTTAGGTTGTAACATTTGTATTGTGGAATATTAGTGTCGTCGAGGGGCAACCCCGACGTCTTGACCTGCTGGACAAAGTTATCTTCAGGACTGCTCCGAAAAAGGAACTTAATTCCTGAAGATGACTTCCATTGAATTATAACGTGGATATATTGCATGCTATCATTTTGGAGTCTTCGCTGTGAGGACATATCATCGTTGAACTGCAATGCTACTTTCATTGTGAACATTACATTAGATTGGACATTTCGTTTGTAAAGATTATTATATTTAAGAATATATGCCATTCTAATGTGTTTTGGACATTTTCAAAAATCATTATTATATAAAATTCAGATCATTTGTGCACATGACGTCGTAACAAAATTCACGATCAAAGGAACTAGATAGGCGATTTAACCAAATTACTGCCAGAAACAAACCCACATGTTCATCAAGTGGTTGCATCACGTCAAAACTCAAAAGATGGAACCATTATTATGGAAAAGGACTCTACAAGAAATGTCTGAATGATAAATGAACTCGGCAACAGGGGAGGAAACCAGACATCAGAAACAATATGGAAGGATCATCTTAGTATCCAGTAAGCAGAAGTTCGAGAGGCAATTCAGAAAATGAAAGAAAACAAAGCAAAAGGTCCGGACGAGATCGTTCAGAGTTCAGAGGAATTAGGTGTGGAGAAACTGACAGAACTTTTCAATGAAATCTATGACACCTGTCAAAACCCATCTTCATCACACTTCCTAAAAAGAGCGACACAATGTGGTATATGCACAGGACAATCAGTTTTATGAGCCACTTAACAAAACTACTGCTAAGAATTTTGATTTCGATTACATAAAGGCCTTTGACATGTTTGATAAGGTTCAGCATATGAAAGAAACTTCAAGTCTTTACTCCAAAACCTAAACATAGACGGGAAGAACTTGAGAATAATCAGGAATCTATACCGGGAACAAACAGTTTGATAGAAGATACCCTAACACCATTCATAGAAATCCAAAAGGAGTTCGTCAAGGAGACGTCTTTTCACCAGACATTTGATTCTGCGAGAAATAGCAGACTAAAATTTCCAGTTATCATCGTTGCAGGCAACAATATCAACAACTTAAGTTTTGCCGATGACACTGTTCTTCTGGCAGCTAATCAAGAAAACCTTCAAAAAATTTTGAATAGAATTGTGGAAGAAAGTGCTATAGGTCGTACAATCATTTGAAAGAAAACAGAAATGAAGAAGATAAACAACACGTTGATTCATTAGCAACTTTTCTGATTGGTTAGCTAAGGATCGAGTATTTACTGAACGCAACGAGGTGCTAAGAAAGCAACGCGTTGTGACCAATACGTTGTGACCCCTTTTTGCTTGCAATAGTAGTGAAGGTTCACTCCTTGGCCATGTGGAGACTAGGCCTTTTTGTTGTCATTACAGAACATATTGTGGCCATGGTACAAAGTTACTACACAGAATCGGCTTACTAAAACTGATGAATTCAGTTCTTAAACAATGGTCTGTTAATAATAAAAGACCAAGGAAAGAGTTCCATATGTACCCCTCTTTAAAATTCTACAGGAAACAAATTGTTTTTATTTATGGCCTTACATTAACAAATTCCCTAACTCTAAGGCTAAAAATAAAAAAAAATTACACGTAGAAGTTTGAAGAGGGGTACATATGGAACTCTTGCTAAGACGAATGTCATGGTTGGCCGGGATATCTACTTTGTGCTAATCTCGCACGAGGTTGGACGGCCAATTAAAACCTTCTTTGAGTTAGGTGTATGAATTATTTCTCCTATGCTGTGATAAGGAATAATATTTCGCAAAGTCAAAAGTAAGTTGTCTTAAAAAAAACGTTTAATTAGATTAGATTTAATTAGAAAATTGCACGGTGTTTCCAACCTGAAACCTTGATCAATAATCAGACTCAAGTGATGCTGAAAGCCAATAAGCCAGGACTAGTTTGTAAGTAAAACACCTAAGCCGTCTTTGTTCAAGAAATAATGTATTTCAGGTCAACTCTTATTACTATCTATATCACTGTACATTGATCTGAGTGCCATAAACTTTTTTACCTGTGGCCATTAAAATAAACCCTCTTACCTCGCACGGTGAATGAACACAGACCTACAACTTTTAAGGTGGGTCCCATGTGTAGCTCAAGAGTTACTAAATAGGTCTAAAGATCATTTTTCCCAATATGTTTTCACATCTTAATTTCAAACCAAAAGAATGTGTCTTCATTTTACATTTCCACAGGCTTTTCAGCTCTCAGATGTCAAAAATCACAAAATACAGGGTTTTCATATTTTTACATTTTGAATTTTTTTCTGGTGAACCCTACCTCCTATTTTCATTTTTCTGCAGATTATGAAAGCAGGTGTACTCTTTCATAATTTCCTTGCTGCGGGTAGCGTAGAATTACCCATAACTCAAGATATGGGCATTTTCCCCAAAAAACATGATTTTAACACATTTTTGGGAAAAAATGGCCATATCTTGAGTCTATGATACCCGCAGCAAGAAAATTATGAAAGAGCACACCTGCTTTCATAATCTGCAGAAAAAATGAAAATAGAAGGTAGTGTTCACCAGAAAAAAATTCAAAACATAAAAATATGAAAAACCCTGTATTTTGTGATTTTTGACATCTGAGAGCTGAAAAGCCTACAGAAATGTAAAATGAAGACACATTCTTTTGGTTTGAAATTGTTTTGATGTGACAACATATTGGGAAATATGATCTTTAGACCTATTTAGTAACTCTTGAGCTACACATGGGACCCACCTTAATGAGGTCTCACTCATTTTGAAATCTACTATAACAATGAACCACAGATTTGCTTTTGATCTCTGCAGATATACTTGACTTAGCACAATAATAGAATCGATAGCTGGAACGAAATTGATCGGGACTCAACACCCCAATGATCCAAATGAAAAAAAAAAGTTTTTGTCCGCCTGCCTCCGCCCATTCGACGGTCGTGATAAAATAAAATATGAAAAAGTGTAAAGATTTTGCAAGACCCGTTTTAAAATCTCTAACCAAAATAACTTCTTATCTCTAATCCAAAATAACTTCTTATAGAGGTAAGCAAATACGTCAGGTTCAATGTCCTATGTATGATTATGCCCCGCATTTGCTAGGATGCACGGGAAGATCTGAAAATCGTACTCGGGATGTGCGAAAATCTTTTGAGTAAAAATATCTCTCATGGTATTACGACTCTTTTCGTAATGAATATCTGGAAGTTGTGTATATTTAAGTAAACACAAGATCCGACCTCTAAATATACACCATGAAATTTAAGCCATGCATTGCTATTGGGTCGTTGTTTTCACTATCGCCTAATTAATGTAAGCTTTTAGTCTATTATTATTCATATGAAAACTTGTTACAGTTCATGAAATGTCATGAAACAACCTTCTGCATATCCTTGAACTTAGAATGTTTTGGTACTTTGAAAATATCAAATATCAATTTATTCATCCAAACAACGTATTTGAGATCCGGTGTAAATGGAAAATGTTTGGCTATTGCATTTAGTACAGATACGAAAATCCTTTTTAAATTTAGTTGATTTTAAAGTTCCCAATTTAAGGCTCTATATCAGTGAATGTGTGAGTAAACGTAAATGACCGTCTTCGTTGTTTTCCAAGCTAAATATAGTGAGAATTTGAAAAAAAAAGTTTATGTGATTGTGGAACAGCTATATGGGGAAATGAAAAAAATGTTGAGTCCAATGAACCCAAAGCGGCTTAGGATTTTTCCATTTCGAGGATGTTAACGGATTAAACACAAATATTACAAGGTTTCAAATAAATAAAACCATTCGTCAAGTTAATTAGACCACAGAGTATAATAACTCCATTATTAGACAAACATTTATGTAAAAATCCCAATCATTGCATTTCGGGAAAGTTCTCTTTGTGACTTTTTGTGACTTTTTGAATTATTTTCAATGTCGATTCCTCAGAAACACAATGCGGAAGATGACGTAGAGTTTCTTTCATGCTTAATTTAGCATCTCTACAACTTTTGCCCTCGGGCCAGTTACCTTTCTCCCTGACTCACCCTTTCAACTTTCCTGAGACGTATTCAAAGAACTTTTGATATAGACTTATATTAGAAAACTAAATATTCACTTGTGAATATCCCACGGGTATTAAAGAATAGATTTCATATACCTTGTGAAGAATTTCTTATGATATTATTCTATTTTTAACGCTCAAAGAGTCAAATTGGATGAAAATTATTTATAAAACCTGGGACAGAATAAATGGTGTACTTGAATGAATTGCAAGTACTAATAGTTGCATTAACTGTTCAAAGATTGATATTTAGGAAACATAAGTGTGAACGGGTGCAGGGAAAAAAATGATGTCGCCATTAGCGGCAAATGATGTTGCAACAGAGCATCCATTCCATTACTTTTCAACCCTAGACGTCGGAAGATGCTTTAAATGCATTAAATCTTGACGCTTGCGGATTTGGGTGACTATGCATTTGGGACCACTAATTCACGACAAAGGTTTGTGTATCAGAATTAATACGGTTACAGATATGGAAATAGACCCAGTGTACTGCAGAGTATAACAGATTTTCGCTGTAGTAGGAAAATTGGATAGTAGGAATAAAATGTTTGGAAATTTACTATTTTACATAGTTTGTTTGTTTGTGTGTACACTGTTAAAAATGTTCCTAATTTTACCAGACTTTACCTTTTAAATTACGGTAAAGCCCAATTATTCAATGATCTTCACGCTTTCTTACCTATACCTAACATAAAATTACAATTTGGAAGCAGAAAAAAGTAAATAACAGTGGCTAAAAATAATACTACACATTTTGAAAAAAGGTAGTATTTATACGCTTACCGTTATTATATTTTCCGTAATATTACGTTCTTTTGTAACTTACTTAAGTTATTTTTATGTAAGAATACGAAAAACTCTTAAAATCGTTTTAGTAATAAAAAAGGTTGTTAAAAACTCGTAAGTAACGTCATGAAAATACAAAATCTTATTTTCCCTATCATTTTTAAAAATAGTTTAAAAAAACTCTTTTCCTCCTTTTTGTATTATATTTAGTTTAATTTTTAAAAAAGTAGTACACACACACACACACACATATATATATATATATATATATATATATATATATATATATATATATATATATATATATATATATATATATATATATATATATTTAATTTTAGCATATGTTATCAGTAAAGTCGTGTAGTGTAGTGGATAAGGTTTAGGACTTGTAATCTTAAGGCCCTGGTTCGAATTTATGTAAGGTACATGTATTAAGTTTATTCATATGTTGATTAAGTAATTGGTGACATTAGAATGTGTACATTACCATATAAAATAAGAGTGTATGAACTGGTTTAAATCTTTATTCTTTATTCTTCACGTTTTCCCTTTGTTTATTGCTTTTCTTCTCAAATTTCTTTGCCTGAAATATAACTTTTTTTACAACCACGTGGTAACGTAAATACAACGTTTGTATGATGCCATAGCGGACAGCGTGAAAATTTGGTCAGAGGATTGTAATAACGTTTTAATTCTTAATATTGTTTAAACAAGTCAAAACCCAACAATAACGTTGAAGCTGAGATTTTACGTCGTTATTTTACGTTCCCTGCAATGGTTTCGTATTTTTTCGGCTCCAGTTATTTTACGTTCTGCATGTAGTGAGTCCCAGCTGCCAGTCAAATGCCTGTTTTTTTACAGGTTTATTTTTCACAGTGTAGCATTACCTACAAATATTTTTCCACGTGCACCTGCATTGGGTCTACAGATGGGCGCTCTGTTTATTGCCAGAGGGTGTTTTGAATCAATCCCACAATGCATTGCAATGTGCCTATACTGTATTATACTAAACACATGTCGGTACTTATAGGGATAAAAAGTGTTCAAGAAGTTTAAGAACCACGGGACATTTCATAATAATGCAAAAAAAGTAATAGCACCTTGCGGCCTAAAACGAGTGTAAAAGTCGGGGTTTTTATGTGTTAAAATGGGATTTTTGTGGGATCACATGACCTTATTGGTTGAAATTTCCCAAAACTGTTGCATTGTGGGACTGACTCAACCCTCTGGTTTATTGCTAACTACAGTTCTCATTCAGCATGTTCAGAGTAACAAACATAAATTATTATATTGCCTCGATTATCGTCTAATAAATCCTTCGTTTCTCAGTTTGAAAAAAATCAGGTTCAATCCCTTGTGAACTATAACCCAATCAGATCTGACAATTGTGGAATCACTGTTCAATTAAGAAAATTTATGAAAGGGCGACGTTGAATAGACCAATCCAAATAATCATACACTCTTAAAATAATTAGCACGCTTCTGTGTAAGGAAGGAATATGGTCGACAAACTAGTAAAATACGTATCGTCCAGTTATATAATGAAATTCCTGTATGGGTAAACACGTATTTAGAATTATGTATGTCTGATTTAGTTCGTTTTGACTGTCGAACCTGGTTCGTGATGAGTGCAAAACATTATAGGCACATATCCTTATCAGATGAATAATTAACAAAAGCAGTTCTTCGCTTATGCATTGCTAGTATTTTAAAAGTTTATTTAATACTTCCTGGTGTTTTATTGTTAAAATACTCAGTACTACATTTTTTCACAATTTTTTGTCATGTTTTACTGTTAACCATTGTTATATCATCTACAGGTGTCCAGAGAACCCAAAGAGATTATAAGTATGCGGATTTGTGACAGTAGATCGTTGACAACTCCACCGTCTGCCAACCAGCCGTAATGTGACAATGATCAAATAATTTAAAAAGTGCGAAACGTAAAAGGCGCGTTAGAGCGGCTTGATGATTGGAAGGCTGTCACTGCCAGCCAGTCTACCGAGGTCAAAAGGTCACCAAGATTGACCCTACTACCTTGCGGGCCGACCAACTAGGGGAAATTACTGTAAGCCAACTCACTCCCCACCCCCCATAAACAACTAAACAACCAAAGTAGGGAATATTGGTTGACATCGAGGAGCAAAAGCTTGCTTTAATTAGACCTAGCTAATGAAAACACTAATTAATGAAATATCTGGAAAAGGAGGTAACTCAAAAGCAACAATTCAGAAGAAGAGGCCGGGAATGTAGACGTCAGAAGGCGTTTGATGTACGCAGTTTGGCAAATTGAAGTACCGTCTTTGGAGATGGCCATTCTTTTTATTTCGCTTCCGGGATCTCAGTGCATTGTCCCGCTAGTTGTTGCATAATGTTGCTGAGACTTTGGACCACTATCGGGAAGTTTAGGGCACCCAGAAGACCACGGATAGGAAATTGATCAGTGTTATACAGGGAGAGACAGCCATAACACGTTATGAATACTGGCCTGAGAGAAAGCTGGTGTAAGGGCGTAGCGTAGTGATATTAGTTACAAACAAGGAATTTGGAAGCTTAGTTAGATGGGTCACGTTGCCTGCAGGTGTGATGACAGTCAGGCAGACACAGTCACAGACGGGCCGTGTTAGAAAAAGAAGAAGCAGCAACCAAAGCAAGAGATGAAGGTACGTAATCATGGAATTTAGCGGACAGCATCAAATAATTGCCAAGGACTAGCACAAGGCCTAGATAGAGTCAATCGGAACATTGATGACGAATTCTTCCTTCAGTATGGGATGAAATCGTAGAGGGGAAAGCATCGGCAACAACAACATCAACAAATGAACACCATAACAATAAGAACAACAAGAGGTGTGCCATGATTTTGACTTTTGGTGTATTTGTATGCGAGAAGTATTTTCAAAGCATTTTTTTCCACATTTGTCTATAGACTTGCTACTTGAAATTGTAAATGTCAGCGCCACGGGATAGTCCCCGGAAGCCGTGAAGAGTTCGAGTCCACTGAATCGAGTGCCCTATTCTTCACCGTTGCAGGTGGACTATGAGTCTCAGGGACTATATCTCCTGTCACACTCGAACTTACATCATTCCTTTAAACTGCACTATTAGGTAAGTAATTTTGGAAGTGTGGGTTTTGGAGTGCTATATTTGACTTTATACCCTTCGCTCCTACTCTGTTCCATGTTCAATGTACAAATTAGGTTATAAGGACTGAAAAAGATGATAAACAACTAAAAAACCATTGCTTTTGTTGTTTTCTATAGATAAAATATTTTGATTTAACAGGAGCAAGGTGGGATAACACTTCAGTTAAATATAGCAGCTGATAAGAAAATGCCTGCAATAAAACCACTCAATTCAGAAATTGATGTACTTTCTAAACAATCGAACTTATATTCATATAGGTGAAAGTAATGTGTTCATTTCAGTGTGTATGTATTTTTACCTATGGCTCACTCCTTTTATTAGTCCAAGATATATAGAAAAACACCCGGAAATAAATAGGTAAAAGCTTATGTTTTCCAGGATAGTTTCCTGATGCTGTATGAGCAACATATCAATAAGGGGGTAAATTTTGTACGGGGTCATATTCTAAAATGTTCCAATTACGTTCAAATATATACCAACGGTTGTGTCATGTCATAGGGATTAAAAAGGTATAGTTTGCCTTATCTGCGATTTATGGATTATCTACTATATGGAAATAACTGTTAAAGGTCATACTGGGGGAAAAGGCTCAGAATGCTCCGATTCAAATTGTTCATCTCATTGTATATAAACTGTTAATAGTTCAAGTAATTTTCTTGCATAGTTATATGGCTCATTACGGACATAACCCACGGCCATATAAGATCAATATTTCGAAGATGTAGTTGTGTGAATGAGCATTTTTTGCCATAATATGACCATACAACATGTACGAGTAATTTGAAATTCTTTTAATTCAATCGTACTGTTTTGATAATTTTACCCCAGGATGACCTTGAATAATTTTTGACCTGCATGCATAAAACTAAAGTTCAAAAGTTAGACAAACTATACATTTGTATTCAGTTTGACTAGAAGAATACAATAGTCCATGATTTAGCTTAATTGGATCATTTTATTTTTTTTACCCCCGTATAAACTTTACCCCCTTTTTTCTCAATTAGCATAAGGGAGCCTCTTGGGGACTTTTGATATGTTGCTCTTCAAAACATTAGGAATGTCACATCATTGTGACATTACAGGGATGTTGGTACTTATTTGGTATCAATAAATATAGGAGATCCATAGCTATATATTGATACCAAAGTTACCACCATTTAGGTGTGTCGTTAGCAAATCAAAGAGGTGGTTGCAAAAACCGGTTTATGTGTTTCAGAAACACTATAAAATCCCGCCGGTGTAAAGAAACTGAGTGTCCCCATGAGAGTGTGTCCTAGCTACCATAGCAACATGTACGGAAAAAACCGTGACCTTGTAGACGAGGCCATTTGGGTACAATGCTGATACAAATGATGCATACAGCACTCAATGGAGAACACAATAGACAGATGGGTGGTAGGACACTCAGTCACACGACACTGTATTATATGACACCGGGACTGATACACAGACTACGTTCACGGGCAAGTTGTTTTTTTTCTTTTGAAATCAATGACATTATATTATATTACAATTGTTAGCGATTAGAATATATGGACACCTGTCTATTGATAGTGACAAATTCAAGACAATATTCTGACAAACGAAATTGGCCAAAATCTGTTTTAAATGTTTGTTTCTTCCCCATATAAACAACAATGTTAGAACGTTCAGAATGTTTTGGCTGGGAGTATAAATTGGTCAGACAGAGTTTAAATTTTCAAACTTAACCGCAAACTCCAATTCCAATCGAAAATATCGCAAATTTAACCAGCAATTGCCATTGATTTTTTTGGGGGGGGGGGAGAGTGCTTACAATCATTTCAACATGCAGGGTCTTTCCTTCTTTCCCTATTGAGCCAAAAAAGCCTTTTTTTATCAGTAGATAGCTATACATCGTTGGTTCTTCGGGCGAGTAGTATAGATCTTCAAATGAAAGTTGCCATTTGAGAAACATTGATCAATTAGCACACTTCAAATCAAAGATGACGCGAGCAGACTTTTGTGTGATGGGTGATCTGCAAAATTTCTTCTATAGTCTGTCTCCAACACGCAAATATACCCACCACATACACGTCATACGCTTTCAAAAATGTAAACCATTAAATTATTTTTTACGATAAGCAGAGATTGGTCTTCTTGGTTTTGCCCTTTTTGGTTTAATTTTAACTTCGATATCCTCTACATTTGCACACAATCTTCTCAATGCGTTAGTCATAATCAAAGTTGATTTTCAAAGTTGACTGAGACACTTCATGCAACCTACATTATTGACATACCAACTTATGCGTCGGCTTCATTATAACCGACCATCGACCATGATTGCCAATTGTGATATAAAATTGGATCGATTAAGCCCAAATTAATTGGTCGAGCTATGAGTTGAAAAAATATTGGGCGAGACGCAGTCGAGCCCAATATTTTAAAACTCATAGCGAGACCAATTTATATTGGGCGTAAATCATCCAATTTTATCATTATCATGTTTTGGATCCGATATTTTCACACACTTGGACTCCTCAAAACATGATAATGATTAAAATCCATTAGCTCTGTGTGAAAGCACCCGAAAGTATGAACAGAAAAGATTTCTTAACAATTATTTGAATTTATGTTTTTATTAGTGACAAACAAAACAAATAATACATATTTAAAGTTTCTTCTGCAATATAACAGGTTTCTACCCAATCTTAATGTTACACCGTTAAGTAAAATAAAAGCGTGCGCATGTAATATTTGTACTTGATATTTGTAACACTAACCTTACTCTTACTCCTATCAAGCACACCATAAGTAGCACAAGGGACACGGTGTATGATTGGCCATACGAGCAGGCCTCTGTCTGTGACTCAGCAAATTGGTGACACCACAAGGCGCCGCCTTTGGACGATTTATTTGATACGATATCTGCTGCTATCCAATGCCATCTGCCATACTGGTATGCCATCTGCCACGTGATCGGACATGGCATACCTGGTTGCTGTGTGCCCACTGCATTATGGGGCCGTTGTTATGTCCCTTAGCTGTCGAAGCTCTGGGAATATTCCCAACCGCGGAAGCTCCAAACGGAGTGTGATGAATGAACGTGAAAACTGAGTTACGGGAATCGGCAGACAGTCACAGTCAATTCCCATTGATTGTTGTTCCCTGATACGAGTCATGATAATGATATAAATCTTCGCTCATAAAATTCAATCATATTAAAATTGTTCTAATATAATATGCATTTTCGAATATATCTATTGAGCCACGATTACAATGAAACATTCTAGAAACACGAAAAGAACATTGAATGCAAAGTAAATGTTTTATAATAAATAGTAAACAGAATGATGGTCTAAATCCTATTCATAATTACAATTGCATTCTGATCTGCCGGAGTAGTTGCGGTCCAATAATTGTTTTAGTGTACTGGTACCCTAATGATGAACCGTACTTTAAATCGCAAACGTTAAATGCATTCTAAAGTGAAGTTTGAAGCCTCAAGCTGTTTTAGGCGCGCATTGGTCTATTTATAAACAACTAATTTTAATATCTTTTAAATGCTAAAAGCTCTCAGAACAATTGAACAAAGCCTTCCATAGATTATTTTGGTAGACATGTCAATGATTCTTTAGTATATATCACAACGGAGAGTTGGGTAAAATGATGCCTGTCTTGCAGAATTCAATTTTCAAAATGTTTTGCAAAAAGTTTTGCAAACGTATATAGTAGAATCACATATGTTTTAGTAAAAACATGATTGAGTCCAAATGTGATTGGACTCACTGACAGTGTTATGCAAAAACTAGACTATAATATTTCTGATAGGCTGCAACTTATCTTTGGCCATACGAGTCATAAATACCAGAATTTCCCTGGTAGTTATAGATCTAATTTCTAAAGGATTAAATCTGATTGGATAAATATCTCAGTCCAAAGGAGCGCTCTGATTGGCTGGAATTATTCCTAAAAAAAGTTAATTTCTTCCAGGAGAAACGTAGTCAAAAGGAGCGGCTTCATTGGAGAAATTCAATTTCTCCAAGGATAAATTCTGGTAGCTATGTCCCTAAAGTTATCGTTACACTGATATGAGCTTATTTCAAATGTGATTCTTTTTCTCTGAGACAAATTGTAACGTATTACATGACTATAATAACACTATCTTGTCGTACATGGCGTTACGGTGTATGTTGCAAATTGTAAAATCGTTATCGCCGATAAGTGTTATTTGACGAAAACGCTACGGTAATGGATACCCAAGTTCAATTTGAGGTCCTACGTGTGATATCTTTGATAAATGTGATAGAAATATTGCATGAGTCATTTAATCATTGTGTAAGGAAAGTATTGCTTAACAGAGTAGAGAAAAATGTGCATGAAGGATTACAGAGGGATTGTGTCAATAACAATTTTCATCTTACTAAATGGATTTAATTTTGTTTTATAAAATGTTTAGAATTTGCTTGTTTAAAAAGAAGAGCAAATTTCTAAAATTGAATAAATTGCATGATTGTACACTAACTACGCTACGTAATTCATTGATTTGAAAATGAACCATCGTGATTTGAATTTCTAGCTAGGCGGTAATATGAATTACAAAAAGTGTTTGCTTTCTTCACGTGTTCTTGCACTATTTGACAGCATAGTTGATAAAGTTTGTCTTGCTCGGCCTAAAGAAAATCTATTAGCCAGTTAGTAGGATTAATTATTGAAAGCAATTGAATAGTGCCTATGGAGGCACTCATGCTGGGCCTTTCATTTTAGTCACATTATATATTGTGTCAAATAGAAAATTGTCGACCAATCTTGGAGACTGAGTAATTTTCTATTTGATATATAAATATGTTGATTACAACATACTACAGTACCCCTGTCTATTAAATTGACAATTAAATTTGAATAGATGATTTAAATCCAAAATTGTTCGTTCACATAAAATTTGTAATTTTCCATCTAAATAAGGAAGAATTTGCTTTAATACCACATGTTCACGTTTATGGCAAGCTATAAAGTTTATAACGCATTGCCCGCAATGCGTTATGAAAAAGTCACAACGCGTTGCCGAAATTTCAAAACGCGTTGCGGTGTCGGCCAATTGAATAACGAATTGTGGTGACGTATTTCAAGAATTAGACCCATAACGAATTGCGAAGTATCTACCACAACGCTTTGCGAGCTTCACCACGCGTTGTGAGGGCGCATAAGACATAAGGGTCATAACGCATTGAGAAAAAAATAGACTCACAACTCTGTCACATCTGTAGTCACATCGGTAGTCCAATGAAATAACGGGAATATTTTTCATATAATCGCATAAAACATTATCTATGTTTTATTTTGGTTGGTAATAACTTTTAGAGCCTTTCTCAAGTATAACCATAATTGCAACAGCAATAGAAACATAACGCGTTCTTCTCTTTTAATAGGATAATGCACTTGTCAGTCAAGCGTTCACAAGTACTATTCATAAGCTGTTACAATTAGTAAATCCTTTACTTCATAATAAATAATACATTATGACATAAATTTAGCGTGTTCGATTTCTTTAATTGATTTGACTTTTTAATATGACAAAACTGGCTCCAAGAATATCAAGTTTCCAAGCTACGTTTTATGATCCCTACAACTTAAAGCCACATGGTTTGAGTATAGAGATAGATCTGCAAAGAGACGATGCCCCGTTTCACAAAACCTGTTGTCACAAATTGATAGAGTGCGTGACGTAGGATGATGATTTAGGCGCAGTTATTTAACTCATGTTTATCCAATATTTTGGGCGCATTATTGATACTGGCATATATCAACGTAGATATTCTGCTTTAGTTCTAATATTTAACTAAAAGTGAGCAGAACCTCTAGTTCGTTTTATTAATCAATGTTCCTACATTTTTGGTACAAAATTGGGCTTTCGCCTATATCAGTTTTAATTGACTTAGACTTCAGTTATCAAGCAATCGTGTATCCACTGGTACCAAAATCATAACCATCGGTGATTATAACGAATTTCCTATAGCGGAGTGTGTTAACCACTCCCTCCCTGGTAAACCGTTTTGCCAAGAAAGGTCGTGGTAAAATGAGAGCTTTCGATGTCATAGATTGTGCGTGTACCTGCACGCTAAAGTTGTAATTCCATTGTTTGATCGATCCATGAATAAAATAATTGCACATTCCAATTACAAGCAAATGCCTAGCATCTCAATATGCCTATTATCAATATACGCCAGCACCAACTTGACGTCGTAATAAATGCGTCAATTTTTGTTGTTAAGATCCATATTCATAGCTATTCATGATGGAAGAGACCAATATTCAAGCCACGAACTTCAAACTCAATTATATTCTGAAGGTATCTATATTTACATAAGATCACTACGATTTCTTTTTTTTTCTTTTGGCTAAATTCTCTTACGCGATAAATGGAAGACAGCTACAGAATTGATTTTCTGAAATTTAAGGTGCGCTGATCATCATGAAGACGGCAACGAAACAGCTACATAAAGTAACATACTAAACAAATTAACCAAATGTTAAACCAAATGTAAAGACAGGTCGTGATGTGCATAGTCCTCAATACTAAGGGTAGAGCAGTACGCATATTTAAAACAGCTTGGTTAAATCACATTTAATGCAATATTCATTACAGACCTGTTTCATACAGTCCTAAGGACCGCATCATCAGATGAATATTTGGTACTGATAATAGATAACTACCAGGTGCGCATAATCTTTGCGTTATCCGCACCTGGTAGTTCGTTAGAATATAGTGTAAGGGACACCAACAATGAGCGTGGATTTTGCATATGCTAAATATTGCTAAATGCTAAATATGCTAAAACAAACTAACAAACAAACAAACAAACAAACAAAGACAACAATATCACAGCGCACTTGTGTTGCACTTCACAAAGCATTGGACAGCAGAACTCGTCTGCTTTACAGTGGAAGCATTTTCTGTTGTAGTGTTTTGAATCTTTACCAACAAATGTAACTGTTAGTTACACAATTCACTTCTGTGTACTGTAGACCATGTAATACCATGAGTATATAATGGGCAATCCTCCAAAAGTACAGGTTGTTATAAGTAACATCTGGCCTCTTTAAATAAGTATTAAAGACCATTATACGTTATTCCCTCCTGTGGCATAATTGGAAGAGCCCGGGTTAAATTTTGATCACATGATAATTATGCGAGTTCTATTGTTACTTTTTAGCGTGACGTCACATGTCACACAATTCATATGGCATATAGACCCAAGTGATTTTTATACTTCAGTATTTCCAACGTGAGACGCGGAAGGTTTCATGCATATTTTTGCAAATTGTTAAATGTAACGTCATGTGTTATATAGATATATGTACGGGGTCTTACATTTAACAATTTAGCATCCAACGTATTAGGTATTGTACAGAGAAGTCCGTAACTTCACCTCTGTGCAGTGACGTCAGCGCGGTATTTGGTGGTCGCACATGTAACAGCGCGCGCTGACTTAGTGTGACGGTGTTTTTACTTGTGTGACATACCAAGACGACACACCTTGACGTGTGGGTAAGAGCTGCGTCAAGATTATGAAATCACTGCACCAAAGTAGAGAAATGTAGCATAGGATTTTTTTCCACAAATTTTGTTTTCATCTTCTAAATGATTTTTGTCATTTCCATGCTCGTCATTAAATTAAATTGATTGAAACATAATTATTGCTTAAATTACTACGTGCTTTCAATTAAGAAAAATAATATATTGGGCGGCTAGTTGTCTGACGTCGCTGTTACAGGGACCAAAGCAACATATCGACGACGTTCGCGAAGTGTAACTTGTTACACAGTCTTTACACTACGGGAGAACTTACCGGTAACACTTTAAATGCAATTAATGTAACGTTGATTGACAAGGTACAAGGTATCCAGGTTACACTTTTGGCAGGGGAATGGGAGGAAACTCTACCAATGTTTTTGGCGTTGTCCCTAAAGAGTGATCTTCAATTAAACCGGTGTAATTTCGATCAGTTCAGTGTTATTTTTCTTATAGACGGTGATTTGCGTTGTGCTTGAATAAAATACCCTATAGACCCATCGATGCATCTTCAAACGTAATATTTTCATAACTTCAAATATACAAATTCCTTCCCGAAGAAAAATCGAATTTGGTATGACAATGACCTCCAATTACAGGTAACAATTACGTAAACTAATTTAATACAGTTTTCTTGATGGTTTGTTACGTAAAAATAAATAATAAATTGCATTTCAAATTAGATTAGCGGTTGTTCATGAATGAGCTTTGCAATTATTACATATGAAGTACTGATAGCAAACCATTATTACAAAAGAATCATATAAAGAGCACCGTTATTTGATAGACAAATTAAATGAAGCAGTAACTCATGTTCTTGGTAAAAACAAATCGCATATTCGCCTCAATTAAATTTTTGACCAATGAACTCGATGAGTTGAGAATTGATAATACTTGAGAACACGGAATCTCTGCTGCTATAGAAAGGATGTTAACTCAATAAGCTATACAGATGTGAAGGCTAAGTGTTCAGATAAATATTAACATTAAAGGCTACTGAAACATAACTAAGATATTAAAGGCCGACTCAGAGATTTCGAAATATATTTTTGTGTATTAATTAAAAATAGTAAAAAAGAACTAAAGGATAGTCACCTAAAATGCTTAATTCCAAAGTTTGAGATGAATCAGATTTTTCACTTTGATGCAAAAAAACATAACAGTACCATAGGATACTGTCTATAACAAATATTCCAGATCCGAAATTTTATAACAAAGTTATACACAGTCATACACAAAGTTAATACACTATTTTACACAGTGATTAGTATATGGACAAGCATTATGTTATGTATATGCAAAAACACGACTTGTTTGAGAATCGAGGGCGCTCTCATCGGGAAATCTCTGTGTCAGTCTTTATAAGAAGAAGAAAACCCTTAATTGATCACTATTTTATCCATTCAGCAGGTAAATGCATTATAATATTTTACTACGTTTTATTTCTTCTTATTACCAATTTTATGCGTGATTGTGTGATTGAAAAAAATCACACGTCATAAATAATTCTGCAACCACATTAATTAAAATTGACATGCATGTGAAAAAAACGAAGATGTGAACAATAAATAGACGTACCTTTGTGTGGAGCACCTTCTATTCACGAAATGTATTCCCTTAAATTTCCAATGATAAAAAAGTCTGTTCGTTGTTAAGATCTCTGGATATGTACAAAACGCGCTCCTCTTCGCTCGAGTGTTGCAAGTCAATTGGCTATTGGTTTGTTTTTAATAAAATTGTTGCTTACAAATTCTCGTACGTAGTCTATAGTCAGTCAGGTGGCCTGCAAGTGGTTTGCTTTAACACATGCGTGACAAGCGAAGTTTTTCTAAGTACCCTTGTAGTGATCGAGACTTCAATTTAAAGAAAGAATGAATGGAATCACAAGACTACTCTAGATAAAAGCTCTTCCTTTAAAAATCCGACATTCTACCAGCCCCCGTATTCGCGTTACCTGTTCGCTATTGGTTTAAAGCTCGTACATGACGACACACCACTGAAATTCCGGTGTAAATTCTCGGCACAAGGAAATAGTGGTAATCTCTCAAGGATTGAGCCGACGGTAGGGGGCTAAGGAATATATACAATACGTTCACATTGCTACTATGTCAGCAGACTTTTTATGGTATAAATCCACCATTTCATAATGAGATGAAATGACGGAATGGCGTTCAATGATCCTTCAAATGTCCATATGCTGAATTGCGTAATCGTGATATTGATTGAAACCGCCGATATCATACAGTTCTTTTCTTTCTTTCTTTTCTTTCTTTTTTTTTTTGTCGAATAAAAATTGTATTTTGTAAAGGTATCTTTAAAGGGACACAAAGAGAGTATTCTGAAGCTATCAATTTCTTTTAATTTGCACTTGAAAGATTCCCTAAAACAGAATTAATGGTTATCATAACCGTTAGAAAACGCTTACTTTCATGAGAATTACTTTGTTTTAGTCTCATTCAAATAAATGGCAAGGTAATAGGTACTTTAACATGACAGGCATAAACAACAAAGAAAAGGTATGATAGATTAAAACGGGATTCAATTGAGTACGGGCTTGTCCAGGAGGTTAAGGGGGGGGGGCGTGCTGGATTTTGGGTATTGATGATATTTCGCAAATATAGTGGAATGTTAGTCAGTTTTTGTGATTGATGTTAAAAATAAAAGCATAATGAAAAAAAGCGTGCTTCCCTTTACCTCTCCCCAATTTCTATGCGGCAGGTCTTTCATTATGCCTCTCCCCAGCCTTTCTATGACTATTTAATATGTCGATTTTTACTTTAAACGTAAAATATTATTATGATAATTTGGTCATTTTAATTGAAAAAAGTAAGTGAGAACACATATGTATTCTTCTTGTTATAATTAATTTATATCGATCTTTTTTAAAGAAATTGCATTAAAAAAATTAAAAAAATTAAAAAAATTAAAAATATTGTTTTTTTCGAAGAATTGAATACTATACCTTCATATGGAAGATTTTTTCCCCTTATAAAACAATTGATACTTCCTACTCAACGCATCCTGAGTCATATGAAACGATTTGGAGTGCCCTATCATGCCATCACGCTCTATAATAACAGCCCGTTGAGTCTCGGATGAACGCAATTGACAACTAAATGTAGCTGTCTGCCCTCGTTCGCTCGCCAAATCAACCTATGCAAGCCCACTAGTTCAAGTAAATTCCCGCTAGAGTCGATTACACGAGTGCATCTCTTAACACACCTTAAGGGAAGTAAGGGTACTATTGGAGTTCAATTGGACAACGCGGCTATCCAAGGCGCCCAGCGCGAGGGCAAAAACTCACTTTGCATTCCGTCTTCATTTTTTGCCGTGTTTTGATTTTGGTGTAATTTCCTCTTGTTTCGTATTGAGGAGGAAATCGAAATCGACGTACTGTGGTTGTGTATACGGTTTTGTGTGATATATATATTCCGTAGCTTGTAGCGTCACCCACCTACATCATCTCATTTTTCAGCTCAACGAATGTCGTAGTTAATATGATATACTGAGCCATGGCGTAATGTTATTCACAACATGATGTATATTTACTTATGTTATGGATTTCTATGAGTGGACTTCGACGCCTGATTTTAAATATACATAGGTAATCGTATAAAGAAAATGACTAATGTCTTCACTTACGTAGATAATTTGTTCGGAATTTGCAGAGGGATTCCTCACAAATGAAGTATTTATCCCCTAATATGCCTAACTTAATGTAGCTCAGAAAACCAAGTAAGTTTGAGTAAAATTCACATCTGATGTATTTCTGTTATTACATAAACGAAGTCTTGTAGTTTTGCTTTTCGATGGATTAGTACGTAGGCCGGAAACACCCCCGTGCACCCCAGATACTCTCTGAGTGGTATCATTTTGTTAATTAGACCCGTATGAATGATACTTTACATGTTACCAAGCAAACTGTTGCATGAACTCCCGTGGCGGCCATTTTTTAAAACGGCCGCCACTGAAAACTTTTGGCTCGAGTGTTGCAAGTCAATTGGCTATTGGTTTGTTTTTAATAAAATTGTTGCTTACAAATTTCTTTAAAAACATTCTACCAGCCCCCACAAACGGAGTATTTATCCCCTAAAATGCCTAACTTAATGTAGCTCAGAAGATCAAGTAAGTTTGCGTAAAATTCACATCTGATGTATTTCTATTATTACATAAACGAAGTTTTGCTTTTTGATGAATAAGTACGTAGGCCGGAAACCCCCGGGAACACCCCCGTGCACCCCAGATACTCTCTGAGTGGTATCATTTTGTTAATTAGACCGGTGTAGAAGTAATTATCGTCCGGCGTACTCATAGTCCGGGAACAATGTTGAACAATAGGGCAATCGATTCAATTGACTCTTCACGCAACATTAGTTTCAAGCTTTATTCCGTTATCGTCTATGGAGCCCCGTACCGTGGCTCCCGTCGGACTATATCTGCTTTCACACCGGTATGAATGATACTTTACATGTTACCAAGCAAACTGTTGGATGAACTCCAGTCGCGGCCATTTTTCAAAATGGCCGCCACTGAAAACTAATTCTGCCTATATCTCAGTCTCAGAGACTCGTAGAAGCATCATTCTGTCTGCATATTGTGGCGTTCCACAGGACTCTGTTTTTGGACCTATTGCCTTCACCTTATTCAGTGCCCCACTACAGCATATCATTACTGCGCGTAGAGTTCAATCTATTGTTTACGCTGATGAGATCCAGCTCTACCTGCCATTACACATCAGCTCTATGAAGAAGCCACGAAGAAGATTGAATCATGCATTGCAGACATGAAATCTGGTGTAAATCCATCAAGCTGATATTATATGTACGTGGACATAATACGGAAGAAACCGTAATTCATGTTACCGGGTTTTTCGCATATTTAGAATGCATACCAATGTATTAAAGAGACACTGGTGCATTTTAAAAATAGTGCGCCCTCAATAGTTGAAATTTTTGCCACGATTGTAAGCTTCTATATAAATAGCCCTCACTTTAAATTATTAGGCCCAAATCAGCGCCCTTATGGGTAAACGGAATAAAATGACTCCCGAATCATTTATTCATAATGCCGGAGTTGATTCCCACGGCATCCAACCTGTTTTTCCGGTCTGTGACCTTTGTGATTTAATATCAATGAGTCTATGATATTCATGTCATAGACACATTTGTTGATTAAAGTTACGGCAAATTAAAAGTTAGCCTACAAATTACCTGGATGTCTTAATGCCCCAATCTTCTTCTTGCGTATGAGGCAGCAGCTAAATGTATTGAAGTTGGTGGAGCCAGCTCACTGTGGCTTCACTGGTTGGGGTTTGAGAAGCATAATATCCACTGCTGGACGAAAGGTAGGGAAATAATTGAGAATGTGATCCGCAGTCTGTGATGGAGGTACATTGGCAGCCCCCATCGGTACATATTGCTGTTGAAACAACCGACACCTGTGCGAATCCTGTTCAAGGTGACCCATTCCTTACGTGGAAAGTTGCTACCAGGTGGTAGTTCTGCCATGGGTGTGACAGTGAATTGGTCTGGTCTTGGAGTATCTAGCCAGGCAGTGTTCCATGTCTGTAGAATGTTAAATGGAGAACTGGAGAGTTTATCAGCGTTCCGACAGACAGGTCGACGAGAGCACAGTCTCTGTCTGCCAAGCTGGTGTTATTCTTTGACAATATTATGCAACAGGTGCTTGTTGTCCAACAGAGCCTTCTTCATCAGTTTATGTGTGTGATGTTCTCTCCGAAGCACTGCGGGTGCAATGCCGGAAAACGCTAATAGAAACTCAGATGGAGTGGGACGTAGGCAATCAGTAATGGTTCTCATGGTCTCCTTGCCCCTGTTTTTGGATATATTTTATTTGTATGTGTAAAATATGTCTGTATTCTTCCAATGGCCTAGATTATCCTTTGCGAGCAAATTGAAGAAATTTCATTTGTTTTAAAATGAGCCAGTGTCACTTTAAATCACATCTACATTTAATAAATCGGAATTACCATATTTATGTAATACAAGATGATTCGGTATTCTCTGTTGTGCACGACAGAAAATTCAAGCATGCTTTTCTTTAAGGCCGATAGGGCAACAGGCAAGCTAAAATTTTGCCTATTTAAAAACAATAAACACATACAAAACCAGAAACGTTCTCCTTGTGTTTTACAACATACCAGATTGCGTTGTGATACTAGAAATGTGACAAAGCTTACCTAAAACAATAAACCTTCGAAATGTTGTCGTTATGTGTTTTACAACTAATTAGGTGCACATTAAGAGAATTATGTATCCTCAGAAAATTTCTTTTAATTTTTGCTTGAAATTTGTTTTAAAAAAACAACCGAAATAAAAATAAAACAAATAAATAAAACTGATTTTTACCAATGACATATTTGTTCCTTCTGTTCCTTCGATTTTCCTTTTGTTCCTTCTCATTTTCAAATAGATTAATTTCTAAAATTCTCATTGAAACATGAGGTTCCATTTCTTGTATCAAATTCGAGATTTATACATTTTACAACAGGTTTCTTTTGATCATATTGTGAAATACATTTTGTTCTTTTATCTAATCGCTTTCACCTCTTTGTATTTTATTGCAATGTTGTAACATGAATTGATGAATAAGTATAATTATTTATGATCGATAAGTGCTTACGTAATCTGCTCTTCAAATTGATAGAAATTCAACAAATTTGCTAGCTCCACCTGAACCGGAGGTCAGCCCTTAAGATATTTCCAACCTATCCATACCTGAGAACCAAATCAAAGATTCACGCAGAAACTCCGTGCATCGTCCTTCTGTCAGTATATTATTAATATGAGATGAGACAGATACGTCACACCAATAGACCTTGCATCACCTTTACTTACTGAGGACATCAAAGAACAAAGGCAAACACGCAATAAAATGCATTATTATACTCCCAAGGACAAAGGAAACCTTCCAAGGACTATTGTTCTAAAGAATGTCTTTTGTGTTATTTTAGGTCATGGGAAATATGTAGTGTTTAGAGTCCAGAGAAAGGTGGTTTAATCATGTTTTAGGTGACCATGTTTTGACCATCCTATCCTATGTAAAAAAATAGTGCCGAATTCAATAAAAGCAGTCTTATTGACCCCACTCATGACCGATTTGCTATTTTGGCCAATTTTAGCCAAAAAAGACAAAAAATTATTGACTAAAACAATTAACCTTACTCATTACATTTTGGTCATTTTGACCAATTTTGGATAGTATAGGATGGTGAAAACATGGTCACCAACCACTCTGATTGTGTAACTAAATTTGGTTAAAAATTGTAATTTTTGGCCAAAATTGGCCAAAATGACCAAAGTGTCATAAGACTGCCTTTTATGATTCGCCACTCTTTTTATATAGGACAGGATGTTCAAAACATGGTCACCAATAATTCTGATAATTTTACCAAAATTTGTCAATGATGGTCTTTTTTGGACAAAATTGACTAAAATGGCCAAAACGATATGAGTGGGATCAATACGACTGCTTTTACTGGATTCAGCACCATTTTACAAAGGATAGGATGGTCAAAACATGGTCACCAAACATTCTGTTATTAATTAACAAAAATCATTAAAAATTGTCATTTTTGGCCAAAAAGTGGCCAAAATGTCTGGAATGGGGTCAATGGGGTCTGGAATCAGCGCGCAATCGTTTACATAAGATAAGGTTTAGAAGCTTTGGTCACCAATATATAAACAACGTTGTTAGTTTTTGTGGGAAATTATCGTCCCTTAGAAACAAAACTGGCTATGTCCAAAATGGCATTTTGTCAAAATAGACATAGCCAGTTCTGGCTCTAAGGGGCCGATATTATGCTTCATACGCACCCACTGACAATCCACACTACGTCCAAACTCACAGACTCGAAAGTGGCAATCATCGTCTATTGCGTTCTTTATTTAGTTCCATCCAATTCCTCGGACGAAAACTAAATAATGCTTCAAATCTGGTTGTGTAATGTATGGGCGTGTCGTTTCTTACACTACTTGTAATATCAATCTCTCTCGTCATTACTTTTGTGTTTGATTATTTGATATATGCCTTGTTCAAATCCCACGGCACTGTGCTCGGTGCTAAAATCGATCCTAGAAACTCGTCGGGGCACTTGGCTGAAATTTTGAAAGAAATAAAGACGGAACAATATTCTTTCCATCTTTTCCGTTATTCGATACATATATGGATTTACTTTATAAGGTAAGAATTGAAATGTTTTGATTATTTTTTTCAAAAGTAGAAAACACGTCCTCTGATGAAATTGGTTATATTCAACATAGTGGCTTTTACCCACTGGTGGTTTTGTGTTTCTTATTTATCAAAATAAATGAGTAATGAAGGGTTATAGAATCACGTGCTCCCCCTCTGCAATGATTAATCCGAGTAGCATGGCTTCTTCTGCCCTCAAGATCCCCTTATGTGCACACACTTATCAATAAGAAAGATTCTGGAAATTAATTCCGAAGGCATTCTTTCCCCTTCAGTGTCCACCCCTTATGATCGTAGAATTATATAACCTACGTAGAAATTGGAGATAACCAAAAGAAGAAAAAAGCAAATGTCAAAAAAATATCTATCTTTCTAAATGCTGCGGCTGAGATGTTGTTCACAATGTAGTGCCAAATATCCCTGTCCGTCATTAAGTTGGGGATGTCAGATTTATCCTGCTGGATGTCTCGAGCAAACTCATCGATGTAGTTAAAGGGGCGACGACCCGTTTGGACATGGTAACCTCCAACACGTGACGTCTAAGACTACTTGAGCAATCGCACGACGACAGTGACGGGCAAATCGTGCTCAGCGATGGGCAACAGAGGATGAAATTGGAGGGATATCTCCATATGTCTGTGCTTTTTGGTCATGTGTTCGCGCCAGGAGAAGCCTGGTGTAGGTGCAATCCAGTCTATCCTATGGCTCTTTCTTCCTGGTCCAGGTCTCAGATCCACGTACAAGGATACTCTCTACACAGGCTCGAAAGAACTTCAGCTTGTTTGAATTGGAAATACGAGATTGCCAAATGTGGTGTAGTTTATGCAGGCATTCCAAACTTGTCCTCTGCATGAACGGAAGTCTTTCTTGCTAGGACCCTAGGTACTTGAAGTCCCTGACTTTCGAGTTGGGTACCATCTCTAGTGTAGATATGTTGATGATTATCTTCCTCATTGACGGTCATATATTCCGTCTTCTTGCATTTAGTGTCTGCAGCATTCTCTAGTGAAGTAAGTAGATCTTGTGCACCACATATCAGATCGGCTGTTAGAGCTAGATTATCTGCGTCATCAAGGTCTCGGAGATGCTGACTTTGGTGGCGAGTCCCTTGTCGTTCATGATGTCAAAACTCTGTCTGGGGATGTAATCAACCACGATTACAAAGTGATAGGGAGCAAGACGGCACGAATTATATCCTATATAGATAGGGCATTCCCAGTAGTAGAAGCCCCTTGAGGGCCCATCCATTGTCTGCCACAAAACTAGATGAAATATCATATATGATAGCAATTGCTTTGACAGTCTCATCTGGGACACCGTTATAGTTGGTGAGAATGTGTAGCATTACATTACATAATTATATGAAAATGGAGATGAACAAAAAAATGAAAAAGGAATCATGAAGCATCTTCAGAAGCGTTGGAGCAAATGAAGATGAAAAATGAAAGAAGAAAGAAAAAACTAACAAATCAGAGAAATACCAATGGATGGATAGTGAGAATTTAAGATTGAATATTAGTAATGGTTTCTTTAAAATGTTTCAACAAGTTCACCTAACTTCATATCCCAAGCATCGTGTATATTTCTTAAATCCATCTTCGTCCTATGACCTCAACTAAAGTTGCAACATATCTTCATCCGTTGAATTACGTGGGGGTGGGGCACCCATACGAAATGGATACGGGTGTAAACTTTGAACTTCCGAAACCCAAGAACATTTTGGTGACAGTTAACTTGTAAATAGACGAGTATTTGAGTGAGGAGTGCGTTTGTTTAAAATATACCAGAAATAGTAGTCATTATATACCCATATCCCTATCGTATTAACTGCATTCTTGTCCTTAACCTGGCTGTTATAGTGGAGTTTAATCATTAAATCACGGAGGCGGCACTCTTGCCTTGTTTTAAGGAGAACGGACAATTTTGCCCCTAGAGCTAACAAGAAAATAACGCTATCCCCCCTTTTTTCCGGTGATCATCAGGTTGGTTAGACTGTTCCATAGTCTCGGCTTTGTCTTCGTATTTAGAAAACAGTAGTTTCAAACACATAAAATCAAAATTAGTTATTACAACAGTGGTATTCAACAATGTACCGGTGTAGAAGTAATTATAGTCCGGCGTACTCACAGTCCGGCTACAACGGAATAAGGAATAGGGCACTCAATTCAGTTGACTCTTCACGCAACATTAGTTTCATGCTTTATTCCGTTATCATCTATGGAGCCCGGAGTGTGGCTCCCACAGGACTATAGTGCCTTTTCATACCGGTATATAAAAAAAAAATAAAAAAAAAAGAAAATCCTAAAAAAATCAATTAGTCTGGACATAATCGGTCCAGCCCTGAGTTGGTCCTATTTATACAGCTAGTCCCACATACAAACCAGCTTGTCCACTGATTAACAGAATTCAACTGTGAATGGGGTTTGACTAAGAGAGATATTAGTCTTCTCAGCAAAAGACGGCCGTACGGACTCTTTCCAGCTTATTATGAGTGTACTATGAAGGTGGTGTAAGAGATTCATATGACGTTCGGCGACAACAAAGAAAGGTAAAATGGCCTTCGTACCCGATAAAATAAGTCGCGATTCACGACAGTTAGTGACTCTACATCATAGTAATGCAAAAAATGAACAGGCGAACGCTAGATTTCCAATACATGATTCGTGAAATTGCTGTGGGAAGCACAATAGTGGTGGAAGTATGGATATCCGCACTTACGCCTAAGATGAATTCAAAGATCGCGACATCATGACAGTATCTGGCGACAGGCCGCTACTAAGGTAAAAAATAAGAAAAAACCAGTGTAAAAACATCCACAAAACCTATAAACAGTTTGAATTACAAAGAAATTTGAGAGATGTGTTTCTGTTCGACTTTTTATCAATTTTGCCGTGACAGTTGCATTTTATCTTGTACTGTTCGCGTTTTGCTGTTGAATTTTGGATTGTTATTAATTGGAAACACTGGGAACACTGGAGAAAACTGTCGATAAAGTGACCCAATATGTTGTTTATGGCCACACATATAGGATATGTTACAGTTAATTACATTTGGACCACATTTGTGATATAGACATCGAGCAGGCACTTATTTTTTGTGGGAAGACTCCGCAACAGAATCAATTCAAGTGACGACAAGGACCGGCATGGGGTAAGTAAATTCAAACTTTTTAATGTCATGGATTTAGTGACAAGAGGAGGTGTCGATAATCCTTTTTGCTGATGTTGCCTTCTACTCCAACAATTTCATAGACAATCACGTCAATAAATATAGCCTCCTCTTCACCAATGGAACTGCCTAGGTGGAACGCTGGGTGACGTCAATGGAGTTTGGAGCAAATTCTAAGTACTGTGCCGACCCTCTCGGGTTAATAGTACAGGGCCCAATCTTATTTCAATGTCACTTCAATGGTCGTAGAGCAGAGTACTATCCCTGTTAGCTATAATCAAAGCTTTTCCTGTGATTCGCAATGATTGAAAGAAACATACACTGGAATCGGCACAGAAGTAGAAATGTGGACTTCCTGATGAAATGGCAACAAAGGGACATCGCCTGATAAGGAGAGAAGAGGGCCTCTTTAATCAGATTTAAAAGTTTTCACAAATCAGCTGGTGTTTTACAAAATACTTTATCATGCACGCAAGGTGTTTTGATCCCCAAAATTACAAGTACGAGTATATCGAGAAAATAAGGAAAAACTGAGAAACGTCAGGGGCATGCTATCTGGAAATAATGCAAACAATAAGAGCATGACTCCATTTCAATGACCGTTTATTACTTAAAAGAAGAAATGGGAGAAGATGTTGCACAGCCGCCTTTGGCAGGAGCAGCTCCTAGTGAATCCTATATAGATGAGGGTAAGAGGCTATGGAAGATTCGAAAACCTCAGCTTATGCCGATGTGCGTGCAATGAGTGCCAAGACTTGGATTATATAACAATCTTCTCAACGCAGATCTGTGAAGATACACAATGGGCCTCATCTTGACTGATAAAGCATGGCCAAGACAAGTCACGTGAATTTCCCGGCGACTATTTATATCATGAGGCAGATTTATCTATTGCTATGGTATTGAATGTAAAGAAGGTTGTGGTTTTTGCATTCCATTTTAGTGTCCATGCTCCACCGAAAACAAACATGCGAAGGTTTCCCCCAATAAGCGCAATGCCACTTCATATTGCTGTTATTAAATATAATGCACTCTTTGCAAAGCGCATGTGGTTTGGGGAGGGTCAATTACCCATGAAGCTATACTATAATTTTACATAAAAGAGAATTTCGGAACACGTATTTTAGGTAAACTTTGGCCGTGTCGCCTTATAACGGGAACGTTGCATTTCATCCGTTCTCGTTAAAACTATAGAGGGTGTTCTTCTTTCCTTACCCGTTAATGTCCTTTAATCCGGCAGTGAAAATTCCGATAAACCTATAGAAATGTTTAACCATCTGCGATTTATCTTTACAGTTACCATCCTTGTTTTCTGAGAATATGAATAATTGAAACATAAAAACCACGACCGTCCTAAAATCTGCTCGCAAGATGCGAAGCGTGCTCGTGTAAAAGGTTAAGTTTATTCTACATGAAAGCGGTCCATATTTGCCTAAGGCTCGATATCTGGAAAAAGGGCGTGACTCGGTGTTAAACGTATGGTACATCAAACAGGTTTTATATCTTCAAGGCAATGCTGTCACAATTCCTTTCCGTTTTCACTCAAGAGAGAGCGCTCATTTTCCATAAATAACCTTTTCTCATGAAGTGCTAAAACGTAACGAAATCGAATGCATGGGAAGACTACTTGAAATTATGTCCCAGTCGCTCACGGACAGCTTGGGTGAGTTCAGTCATTAAGGGAATATGAACTTCTTGGGTTGAAAGATGCAGAAAATGGTTCTATGAAAACTACAAACAGTGTGATTTGGGCATCTTGAAGTAATCGTCTCAAGGCAGTTCTGAGTCTTGATTATAGATAATAAACATCTGAGTTCAGACGGGATCTAATTTCCAGAAGTAACACAAATAACACTATATTTTCTTTGCAATAGTGTTAGCTACAGGAATTGACAGAATCAAAACCAAATGTGTGCAAAGAGCCACTTGGAAACGTAATGTAGCCTACGTTTCGAGAAATCTCCTAATTTTCAGGTCTCTTAGTAAGCAGCAATGGGTGGGGGCCGAAGGTCCCAGAAGAGGAGCGCTAAGTTGATGATTGTCTTGATTTGATTTCATTGAATATACATGTAGCAACGGATATGGGGTGAATTCTCTAGATACCCTCCTCCAGCACTGCGACCCCTGAAATCGGCATGAAAAATACATGCTATTGGTTTAGAAGCTTTCGTGTTCTTGACCTATTTGTCATCTTCTCAAATGTAGGAAAGGTGTCAAAAACCCTCAGTTTGAGGTTAATAACACTCGCCTGAGTGTTCTGTTTCTCAATTTAATGTATTAGTTTTACGCCGAATTTGAAGAGTATGAAGTAGTCATATTTGTGAACCATTTTACCCGTTTAAGAGGAAAGTTTCGACTCAATTTTATTTTCTCTGAGCGCATATGAATGATAACAGGTTGGGGGAAAATGGCAGGTATATCGAGTTTATAAATGTGTAGATTTTGATATATCATGGTGGTTTAGTTGTTGGACCTTTGTTTAACAAAATTCACCATATATTTTGCAAGCACACTATAAAAGAAAATCACATGCTCAACACTCATATTTAGATCAGACTTTCTGAAATTGAATGATTGTATTTCCACATTTGCAAAATGCTATCTTTAAATTAGGCGTTCCTTCGGGTTCAGTCTTTGGTCTCATACTACTTTCTATTACAGTCAAAGTTCTCTCATTGTTTTCATAACCTTTATTTATATACAAATGGTACGCTTTTAGAGACCCTTTCCGTCTCTAGTCAGGTAGTTTGACCCCAAGAAATGCAACAAAAGGTTTTTTGAAAGGATTATAGTAGTATTGGACATCAGGAATATTATATTAAAAATCTAAGAAAGTCGGACTTCCGGAAAGTAGTTATTTTCAAAATGGTATTCAAAATGGCTATAAGTCGTTTATTCTTTGTCAAAAAGTGTTATTCTGTTTTCTATCCCCGGGGTTTTCTGGTCAACAAACTCATTTACTACCCGGACTAATGGCCCGGACTAACCGAGTCACTCAGAATTCCAATAGGACATCCAAGATGGCCGCCACTACTCTAAAATGGCTAAGAACCCAAATATGCAACAAAAGGTTTTTTTTAAAGGATTACAGTAGTATCAATATCAGGAATGGAATAATATATTAAAAATCTAAGAAATTCGGACTTACAGAAAGTGGTTATTTTCAATATGGTATTCAAGATAGCCGCCTCTACTCTAAAATGACTATAAGTCGTCTATTATTTGCCCAAGTGTGTGACTCTGTGACTCTGGAGTGATCAACAAACTCATTTACAACACTTTAATTAGCAAGGAGTAACTGAGTCACCCAGAAATCCAAAATATTGTCCAAAATGGCCTCCAAATCACTAAAATAGTACCAAAGTACTTTAGCATGTTTAGCAACAAGCACAAGGCAACAGATTAGTGCAAGTAAGCCAATACAGAATCTCCTCCCCTTTTTGAAGCAAACATTATTCAGATAAGGTAACTAGTAATTCTAAGACGGCCATTAATTCACTAAAACGACACTTAACTCTTAATATTAGGTTTTATTGATGTATGTTATCCTGTACCTTAACGTAAGTTATGAAAAAAAATCAAAATACAAACTTAGTTAAATTGATTTTTTTAATATACCATTTCATTCACAGTAGCAAAAGCACAGCAAGTGTTATTAATCTTATTCATTCTAGGTGTAACCATGAGTGAATATAATACCCCAGGAGATTGGTCCATCTGTGAAGAGAAATTAGACAATGGTAGTGAAGTGTACACAAATCGTACTATGCAGCAAGTGTTCAGAGCGGTGATTAAATCATTTTCAAGGCTGGTAGTCCGGGGTCCAAGGGTTCGCGAAAGCAGTCGTAAGACTGACGTGGCCCTAGTTGCGATGTAAGTACTACTACGATTTTTTTCGAGTTCGTGAAACTTGGACATAGGCTACGTGTGTCCTACGAGTAAGTCAGATTTACGATTAAGACTACGTGTGGTCATGAGTACACGTAGCACAATCGTAGTGTGTGAGAAAAGTGGACGGATCGGTCCTCTGTTCGCATTAAATCGAACTTGTTAGCAATCTATCATGGCAACCGCATTTGTAGAAAATGAAGGATGACGCAGTCCTGAATGCATAATAAGATATTATAGCAACCCCATTGAAACTATTTCAGACCAGAATGTCGTTGATGTGTATAGAGCATCGTTCAACTTGATATACAGGGCTTATCAAAATAAAGATAACAAAATTATTTCTAAACGATTGCGTTAGGTTACACCAAAGTGACTGGTAGCACCAGATCTCTCATACATGCAGCGGGTGGCTGAATAAGCATTTGTAATTGCTCAATGGATCAAAATCAGTGCATATATCAATTAACAAAACAAATTAAACATTTTAAAGTTAATAATTACCTCTGATCTAGTTCACTTAAAAGCTGACTCAAAGATTTTCCGAGGATGGCGCCCTCAATTTTCTAACAAATCGTATTTTTTGCATGATCATAATACACTGTTGCTCATAAAGTTGGAATAAAATATTTGTTACCACTTTTATGGAATGATTCTTACAGTGTGTGTTATTTATGATATCTAGGGTGTATATCGTCACTATACTTGTCAGTCTCTTCCTAACATATCACCATGAGTAACCCTTTACAAACTGTGTCCTTAGCCTGAAGGAAAAGGGGGTATTTTTCACATCAGTTATTTTTACATATAAAACATTTTTGGGTGATTTCATGCATCGAAATGTTCAATAGTACGGTTTTAAATGTCAATCAGTCACTAACATCGAGTATGGCCACCCCTAGTATGAATCCGTGCGTCAAGACGTCGCGGCGTACTGTCCACAAGGTTGTTTATGATGTCAATGGGCAGAGCGTCCCACTCATCGGTCAGAAGCTGAGCTAACTCCTGTAGTGTTTGAGGAAGATTGTCCCTGTAATTGATGGCTAGGCCTAAGGCATCCCAACATGCTCGATAGGGTTCAAGCGACGCAAGCAGGCCATGGTATCTGCTCCACCCCCTCTGCCTCAAGAAATGTCTCACTGTACAGCGGCCCTGTGCGGCGTAACATTGTCGTCTTGCAGCCGAAAATTGTTTACATTAACCCTTCTTGCATGTGGCAGACAGCGGTTTTCCAGAATGTCCAGGTACACGACGGCGTTCGTGTCTCCATCTTGCACCACCAGTGATGTTTTTTCCTCAATGAATACCGGCCCATACCATCTCTGAGCCCCCACCACCTTCAGTCATCTCGGAGGTTCCTACCACGTAATAGTCGAACCATTTGTCTTACATCTTGATGGTCAAGGATATAGCAGCTCTCGCCAATAAACACAACATTTCGCCAGTGCCTGAGCTGTAATTTCTGTGCTCCCTAGCCCAGCGAAGTCGACCAACTCTGTGGTGAACGGTTTGGTGGGGACATTTGGTCATTCGTCTTGCTCGGTAACCATATTGAAGCAATCTCCGATCTACAGTTTGGAGGGAAACGTTGATTCCATAGAGTCTTCACCAGAAACGACGACGACGGCTCGTTGGCATTTTCCGGGCTCTACGGCACTGATTAATCAGTCGGCGATCATCTCGCCTGGTAGTCAATCGTGGTCGTCCTGAAGATTTTCGTGGCCTCAAATGACCCACCACTCGATTATGTCTGAGGATTTTACAGACCGTAAGCCTACTCTGCGATATTCCGAGGAAATCAGCGACTCTGGCTTGTTTGTACTCTTCCCGTCGGAGTGCAAGTACTCATCGGCGTATTGACAATGCCGTTGGGGGGGTAATAGCCTAGGGAACCTCTGTGTCAGCTTTTGTTGTAAAGGTAACAACCAACTCTGAAAAAATGGGCTCCTTGCACAGCTGCTTGGAGCAGAGAAAGGAACAAACAACAGACGTCTGACATTTTTAGCTCCCAACAAAATGCGTTGTTACATACTTCAAAATTATGCATGGATTCACTTCACCTGGGTAGTGGGGACTCATAATTCACCTACTCAAAAATGATTACTGAGGCGTTCAAATAGAAATACGTTTTAAGATTGGGTCTGAAAAAATATTCCAAGTTTATGAGCAACAGTGTACTTTCCACATACTAATCACTGTGTGAAATAGCTAAGCTCAAATCGTTGTCCTTCATATAGAAAATCACAACTTTGTTATAAAATTCCGGATCCGGAATTTTTGTTATATACACAGTAGACCTATCCTTTGGTACTGTTATACTACACATAAATGTTTACATAAAACAAAAATTCCATTTCATCTCATTCTTTGGTGGAATTGAGTATTTTAGGTGACTATATTTAGTTCTAGATTACTATATTTAATTAATACACACACAAAACATATTTCAAAATCTCTGAGTCAGGCTTGAAAGAGTTCATAACTTTTTCGTTACTTATTGGCTCATTCGGCATTCCCAGTTGAATTCTTTACAACAGCCATTGTAAGTCGTCTTCGCTAGCACCAGTATTGCTTGCCATTTTTCACTTGCTTAACAGACCCTTCTTCTTGCTGGCTGCAGGCATTTACCTTGCCTGTAATATTCATTCATGTCCTTTTGTTTTCGTTTATTGGATATCGGCCTATATTACTTTTAATTTTTTAATTTTTTTTGTCTTTCCAACCTAATCACTCTTAATGAGAAAAAAGTCGACCTCTTTGGTTTTGACGCCTTTTTCTTTTTCTGCCGATGTAGGCCTATCTAATACCTGCCTTCGATTGAATTTAACGCAGTTCTTATATACACGGAGGAATTCTAAAATATGCGAGGGTAATCCGAGTACTTGCCAGTTTCAATAAGTCTATACTCACCCAAAAACACACGTGTGCTTCTAAAATCCATTAACTGATCTACTAGAACGGCATTCAACACCAACTCGTACATATTGCACCCACGATTGCACACAAATAGAAGACACGAAATAATGATCGTAAGTTATACGAAAAGGTGTTCCTACGACTGTCTGACGTTCATTGTTCGCGATCGCACGTAAGTCACAACTTGTAGAAATCGTAACAAGCGCTCAGCATATTAGTTACGTATATAATTTACTTACGATTCAAGTTTCACGGACGAATCCCTGGTGCGCACAGATTGTCTATAAACGCTACACCAATCGACTTGAGATAGCTTGAGATCAAAGCTCCCAAAAGTGGGTGTTCTTCCAGTCGATGACTCATTTAAAAGGGTCTATTTAGAGAGTTTCCATATTGCTCATTTAGCTTACTTTTGCCATAGGTATCCGAATCTTTCTTCTTTAAGAAGTCTTGCATCTTATTGCTGAGGAGAGATATGGTAAGTTGTTCCACGTCATTGACCTTCAGGTATCGGCACATTTAGTAGTATGGGACACATCATAACTAGGGGTAAACTTGTTCAGGGGGTATAACACCTTCAGGCTTCTTGCTTTTCGTTATACCTCCTCTGTTGTATTGTTTTTATTTGTACATTTTTTGAAATGTAATTGATGGAAAATAAATAAATGATTGATTGATTAGTCCGTAAATTGATATTAGATATTGGTGGTATACATAGTCTGCTGCTTTAAGTTATAGCCACCAAAGTACTAAGTGTGACTTAAACTGTAATAGACCAGTTTGTCGGAAAGCGATCTTCTACTATACTCTTTTGGCCATGTTGGAGCGTCGTATCATGATACACGCGCCCAGGAGCACTTAATCAGTTGAATAAAAAATGATAAAGTCTAAGCCCAATAATTCCTTAAGCGTTAGATCGTGTCGTAATCCCACTTCCGGGCCAGCAGGGCTATGCAAATTTGCCACAGATCGCGCACGATTGAGACACTCAGCATCGGCGATGTGTCAAGGTGCACTGCGCCCATCACCGGCCAGTGCGTAGTACGCTAGACGAACGCAATACACGCTCTTAAAACACCGCTTATATTGTAAGGAATGGTGTGGCTTTACTTTTTTACCACAAAAGCCTTCATTACCAAGACTTGTGGATTTGTACGCTAAGAAGGAAGACTATCTCTTCACAATGCACCAGTCTTCACGTACTGTAGTCTGTATTATATGGCAGTACTCCATACCACAGAATGGACAATCAGGTTTGCCATTAAACCGGCCCTTAGAATTATGCAAGTTGAGAAAGCATATGTTGGTTGCCGGAAAATGTATACAAGTAAGTAGTAAAATTGGGGTTATCCTTCATGTAATTTCAGAACAAATTCCAATAGAATTCTGTTGTAAAACATGAAGAGAGTTGATGGGGGTTTATTCCGTACCATGTTGATACACCTAAAATTGGGATAGGATTGGTTGAAATTTCTTAGGATGAGACACGTAGGATTGGGATAGGATTTGTAATTCTTATGGTACAACACAAGCCTGCTGAAACCATTTTATCATTTTCAAAACTATTGAGATTTTTTAATGTTTTCAAGTTCCAGGTGCAATCTTTTAAGATACTAAAAAGAGTGCAATGGATGACGTTTATGTTGGAATGCATTGTGCGAACTAATAAGCGTTGCTCTAATCCATATGCACCTGGTTACTACGGGCCAAATAACGTATCGACCAAGTGTTTTACTGAACTGAAACGTAATAGCGTTTCGAAAGGAATCTTTCATCGAAATTTGTCAACATAATTAGGCCAAGAGATTAATAAAAAAACAATGGAAAGGTGGGAAATTTGGGAACAAGCTGAAAATGTCAGAATGGTGCAGAAATGTGTCTCGAATAATTATAAAAAGGCCCCAAAAATCCTCTTTGTGCATTTTCAGAATAAGGGGGACCCAAGTTTTGTACAGGGGTACAAATTACGAAATATTTCAATTGTCCTTAAATGTGTTCCAAACTTGTTGTCATGTACCAAGGATTAAAAAAAGGTATAGTTTGCCCTATCTATGGCTTGTAGTTTTAATAACTATTATGGTTAAAAAAGGCTCAAAGGTCATCCTGGGGGTGTAAAGTATGGTAAATTTTCAGAATGGTCGGAGTCTTCTGAAAGATGTGTAAACTCTTCATTTCTAGTTGTAACATGAACACCCAAAGGAATATTTAAAACAGGTGATGGTCACTTATTGAAATACAGGGCAATGTGTGATGGGGTTCTACAGGCTCTATGGGGGTCACTGCTTTCTGCTCTTATATGTCAATATGGAATCCAGTAGGTGATTGAATGAACATTTTCTGTTTTAATATGACTTACGAGCAATTTGAATCTGGTTTCAATGAAGTGGATCATTTTGAAATATTTACACCAGGATGACCTTGAAGATTAGGTCTGTAGGACTTAAACTACAGGTTGGAGATAGGGGCAAACTATACCTTTTATGATCCTTGGGGACATGACAAAAATGTTGGAACACATTAAGGACAATTAAGATTTGTAATTTTACCTGTATAAACTTTGCCCCGCTATTATGAAAAAGCACAAAGAGAGCATTTTAGGGGACTTTTAGTATGTTATTCTAGACACATTTTTGCACCAATCCTGACATTTTCAGCTTGTTCCAGAAATTTCCACGTTAATTTAAACTAAATCTTGGCCTAAAGTGTTTTAGTTTGTCTTAGTCAGTCCAGATATATAAATTTACTCAATTATCGCCGATTTTAGTAGATTATTATACTGAGTAGCACTTTTGTCGGCATCATTATTGGGTCGGCTGATATCTAATATACGCGTCGCGTCACGTCACGCCACGTCGCGTCGTCGCGTAGCGTTACGTCGCGTTGCGAAGTAATAATGGTAATGTGGTTTTCCTCCGCTGGTCGAAGTGAAGCAATGTGCAAAAATATCAAGTTTTAAAAATATTGAGCATGGACGTAGTTTCAACACACCATAAAAAAATCAGTCTGATCAAATAAAACAAGTTAGTTTGTACTCAAATTCTCCGTAAAAATTGGTTTATGTGTAGGAACTTATTTTAAGGACTATGCCCCAAATAAACACTGGGACCACCATTTATTTGAAAAGGCGGGAAATAATAGAGCCCCCATCGCCTCTTTACCGGGAGTGTAATTCGGTCTGCATTCACTAGGTTGTTTCGAAGTGCAATTTTTTTTATCAATGTTTAAAAGTGAATTATTTTAACCTGTTGCGTTCAATTTCTCTGGTGTAATATTAATTGTAGATTCTATCCACTATTAGTTAATATATATTATGCTTTTCTATCATTTTAACATGTATTCATACTGTACACGGAAATGTGGAAGAACAATGTTATATTCATTTTTAACGTGTTAAATAAAGATATTATTATTTTATGATTATTAACCTGACACTGAAGACCCCCCATTTTTACTCTCACTTGAGCCTCCATTTTTATTCAACTGTCACTGAATGACCCCCTTATTTGGATGTATGCTCTCACAGACAACCCCCTCAGTTTCAATGTGGAACTTCAGCCATATGTTGCTGAATGACCCACTTTTTGCACCAAGTGTAAGAGGCAATGATTGACCCAGGTTTTGACCGCCTTTTTTTCTTAAAGTTCTTCACCCGAAATTGCCCCTATTTTGAAAGTCCCATCCGCACATCCCCGTCACTTTAAATATATATGAGTGCCCCTACCCCCCCACACCCCACCCCACCCCCCCCCCCCGCCGGGGGAGATAGGAGAAATTGTAGGCTCAAAATTGGTGGCGCTTTTGTTGCCCGATCGATAATAGACCGAGGGGGGACTCAAGTACTGATAATCGGCTGATAATAGATGACGGGCAGGTGTGTTGTGGCAATATTGACCCTTCTTTTTCAACGCGCTTACGCAAGTTCTTTTTATTTTGCTGTCACCAAATGGCCCCCTTTTCAAATCAATTACTGATCAGACACTTAAAGACCCCTTGTTGACTGACTAGGAAAGCGACGTACTTTACGTGACGTTTGACGCGACGCGGACGCGACGTGACGTGGACGCGGATATTAGATACAAGCCTATTGGGCCTGGTTGACAAAAAATGTAGTATCAGGGTTAAACAGTTACCCTTTCACATTCCATTGTCGCAGGACAGGTGTGTGATGGAAGGTTATGAATCAAATTGTATTTTGCAGACTTATAGTTATATTCGAAAACAATATAGTGTATAGCATGCCAGAATGAAATCTACAGTGCAGTCTGGAGGGGGGCCCACATTTCACGAGGATAGTCGGCGCGTTTAAAATATTGCATGCAATACTTATTATTATTTAAACAAATGGAAAACAAGTAGCATTTGATTGGATTGAACATTTCACTACCCCTTGCTACTTAGTTTACTTTTTAAAATTAAATCCCTAAATCGACCTATATGCGGTTGTTTACGACATAGGAGCTACTCGGAATTATTTTTAGGGAAGCGTCAACGAAATATAATTACGCTGAGCGCTCGCACAATACTGAATACCGTCACGTTTCTGTTTACGGACTAAATACACAATGTGGTTATTTCTAGCCGAAATGATCTGTAGCCAGAGAGTACAGAGAAGAGGGAAGATGGGTTAGCACACAGCCATGTACCATTTAGCCAATAGTTATATGTTGTATATAGAACCTCAACTTTGTAGTTAAGTCTGGAACCAGACCAATACACAGTCACACCTATGACAGAACAACCACCTGGTAGCAATCTTCCACGTGAGGAATGGGTCACCTTGAACAGGATTCGCACAGGAGTCGGTAGTTTAAACAGCAATATGAACCGATGGGGGCTTCGACCATCTCCAGCCTGCCAATGTGGCTCTCCATCACAGACTGCGGATCACATTCTCAATGAGTGCCCTACCTTTCGTTCACCGGTGGATAGACTTCTCAAACCCCAACCAATCAATTGTGAGCTGGCTCCACCAACTTCAACATATTTAGCTGCTGCCTCAAACGCAAGAAGAAGAAGAATCTGGAACGAGGTTATGCATTACCTTATAATACCCTAATCCTAAGGTGTCTACGAGTGGCGGTCAATACGTTCTTAGAACGAGGTATCTATATTTGTCACAGCTACATAAAATTTAATGTCATTTAAAAGCTACTTCTTTTCATATCGTTCTACCTACTATATAAGGTTTCTGATATGCTCTGAGCAGTGGCAATCATTAAATTCCTCACAAGGTAAGGTGAAAACACCAAAGAAATCCAACATCGTATGGGTGGTGTGTATGGTTATTAAATTCTAAAATAGGTTAGGTTAGACTACGTTAGGTTAGGTTATATATTCATTTTCACACAAGCAGGAAAGCGTTGCAACGATTACATGAGAAACGTAAATGTTATGGAAAACAAAACGAACAAAAAACATCCTTGCTGCATGCTAAATTTCTGTCAATGAATCGCCAATTAAAGGCTGACTCAGAGATTTTGAATTATAATTGTTTTGTGTAGTAATTAAAAATAGTCCCCTACAACTAAAGATAGTCACCTAAATGCTTGATTCCAAAGTTAGAGATGCATTACACATTTATGCCCAGTATAACAGTGCCATAGGATACCGTGTGTAACGAAAATTCGGGATCCGGAATTTTACAACAAAGTTATGATTTTCTATATGAAGGACTTCGATTTGAGCTTAGTTATTTCACACAGTGATTTATATTTGGACAAGCTTAATGTATATGCAAAAAGCACAATTTGTTTGAAATAGACGATGATAGCACTTAAAGGGGGATGGCCCGATTTAAGGATATGAAGTTTTCATCTTGATAGATTGGTCTTCACCCAAAAACCCCACCTGTAAAGTTTCGCGCCGATATTTCAATGCGTTTTCATGTGAGAGCAGAAAACGTGATTTCGTAAGCCCATAGAGTACTGTGTGAAATTAATATTGGTCGACCAAATTGGGATACATTTTCGCTCATTACTTCCACACCAAACATCATTTGGCCCTAAGATTTCACAGGGTAAATGAGAAAAATAGTAGCTTTCTTCTGATACCAAAATGTTGACCACTTCCGGTAAAATCTGGGCTTCTGGGGACGAGGCTATTAGCGATCAAAAAAAAAAAAAAAAAAAAACACCAAAGAAATCCAACATCGTATGGGTGGTGTGTATGGTTATTAAATTCTAAAATAGGTTAGGTTAGACTACGTTAGGTTAGGTTATATATTCATTTTCACACAAGCAGGAAAGCGTTGCAACGATTACATGAGAAACGTAAATGTTATGGAAAACAAAACGAACAAAAACATCCTTGCTGCATGCTAAATTTCTGTCAATGAATCGCCAATTAAAGGCTGACTCAGAGATTTTGAATTATAATTGTTTTGTGTAGTAATTAAAAATAGTCCCCTACAACTAAAGATAGTCACCTAAATGCTTGATTCCAAAGTTAGAGATGCATTACACATTTATGCCCAGTATAACAGTGCCATAGGATACCGTGTGTAACGAAAATTCGGGATCCGGAATTTTACAACAAAGTTATGATTTTCTATATGAAGGACTTCGATTTGAGCTTAGTTATTTCACACAGTGATTTATATTTGGACAAGCTTTATGTATATGCAAAAAGCACAATTTGTTTGAAATAGACGATGATAGCACTTAAACTTTTGGTAGTACAGATTAGATGTTGAGAATGTGATCAAGACATTTCCACATAGTAAAGCACATGAAAAGCGATACTGAATATAAGAAGATGCATGTGGTCTATAACTTCGATATAAGTGTAATACTGGACGCACAATCTCCCGTGGCATGTCACGAAATCAAAGCGCTTCATTTCTATTCAATTCTTAAGCATGTATTTTATGGTGTTATGACACCATTGGACGTGTCTGTGTAGTATTATGTAAATCACTACGGTGATATTGTTTTGTGTGGATTCATTATTATGGCCACTGGCCAGCTACATTTACATCTGGATACCTCAGGATAAAACCCAGCCCACTTAACTTCTTTTGTAGTGTAATTACGTCAATGTCCCTTACAGCTAAATCTCAGCAGTGGTAGATTGCTTGGTTCTGGTCCGCCCACACTAACAAGATAATGAAAATTACAGAAGCGCGCCCTAAAGATAGCCACTTTTTCCTGGAAACTCGGAAGTAAATAATAATATTTTGTATTAATAAGTCATTTACATTAATGATTATAACATTTTCATTATACGAAATCATTTTATCGTTTTGTTATATATATTTGAACGTTGCCATTATGATTTTGTTCAGCATATCCAAAAGTAATTGAAATGTGAAACAAACTGAGCTGAAAAGTCGCAAGCAAAATCACGACGTTCCTTATAAGAGGAAGTATAGTGTTCTTCCCACAATGCAATTCTTCCGATACAATTTTTGCACTGCTTGTCACATGTGACAAAAAGTACCTGAACAGAACTCATCCCAATCTTGCATTTTACTCTTTTTCACATGAATCTATAGCGACAAATGTACTTAAAAGTACATTTGTCGCTATAGATTCATGTGACAAAGAGTGCAAAGATTGTATTTGAAGAAATGCATTGTGGGAAGAACAATATACCTTCTCTTGTTCCTTATAGTGCTTCGAGTGCGGTTAATTGTATATTCCTCGGGTGTTCGTTCGCATGGTTCGTGTGTACATGTGCAGGTGCGTGCTTATGTATGTGTGAATGGAAGGGTGTGTGGTGAATATGTGTGTGTGAGTGTGTGTAATTGGACGGGGTGTGTCGAATACGTGTACGGTTGTGTGTGTGGGTGTGATGTGTATGTTTGTATATATTTCAACTTGATAAAGGGTGACACGATCATGGTCTGATTTTCCATGATATTTTCTCTCTCACATAGAAGCATAGCACCAAAATCTGATTACAAATTTAGAGTATAACTGACCCAGCCGTTTGTATAGTATAAGCAAAATTGTGTACTAAATTGTTCCACAGGACAGCGTGTGTTAATAAATGTGGTCCGCCACATTGAAGAGATTTGTGCTCATAACATGAAAAGTAAACATTTCCTGGGCCTTAAATTTCACTGGGGTAATGCGAAAAATATGAACTTTATTCTGGTACCAAAATCCCAATTTTGCTGGAGTAAAGTTGGGGTAGCGGTTGTCGAACGGATCACGCACCCTTAAATGGTGGAGTCATGCAATTTATATTGTGGCCTTACTTGATAAAGGAGGTTCACTTAAAAATCAAAATCGGATTTATTCCCATCTTTAAAGGAAAACATAACAAGAAATTAATAATGGTAGAGACTAACGTACGTTTGAGATGAGGCGTCCAGAAGAACACATGGCCAGTCAGGTAACAAGATCTTCCACCCATTCAACACAAATATGTTCAATGGTCATTGAACATATATTTATGTTGAACGTGGCCCGGCGACGCGTGCACGATGCAAACATTTATCCATTTCCACGAGCAACACTTCAAGAGCTAAGTGAAAGTATTCACTAAGAGTGGGTGAGAATTCTCAAAACTGTTATACAGAAACTTCTGCTCAGCATGAAAGCACAATAGAGCATCAGCCCAGAAGGTTTTGGTTAGACGAACGAGATACCAATATCTGAACACGGGAAAATTCAGAGAAAAATATAACTTTTTTAAATATGAAAGTCTGCCGGGGACCCGTTGTTGCGTGTAGCCCCAGGAGAGGGGTAAAGTTACTATGGGGGGTCAAATGTTTGAACTGCTCTAAATCTAATATAATATAGCTCAAATTATTCCTTAGGTAAGCAGGGGTAAAAAAGTCAATTGGGTCACACGCGTGTGGTGCTTCCTTTCCAAGATATTTGGGAAAATATGCTAAAGGTCATTTGTTTATACAAGAAAGGTCACCCGTTGCAATACCCAGATTTGTTTGTAAAAATATTTTTTTAAATGTTTAATGATACTGAATCCAAATATGAAATGCTTTTGCATTTTCGGCATCTCCTTGTTGTTATAATGGAAGGGGTACAAAATTCCCTGTAAGACTCTATGGGGACGGGGACATTATACCCCTCCCTATGAAAGGGAACCAACCCTATGCAAAATAAAAAGCATATTTTGAATCAGTATCATTAAATGTGTTTTTTAATATTTTTTACAAAGAAATCTTGGTATTACAATTGTTGACCTTTCTTGAATAAACAAATGACCTTTAGCCTATTTTCCCAAATATCTTTGAAAGGAAGCACCACACACATGTGACCCAATCGACTTTTTTACTCCTGGTATAACCTAAGGAATAATTTGAGCTATATTTCATTAGATTTAGAGCAGTTCAAATATTTGACCTCCATAGTAACTTTACCCCTCTCCTGGGGCTACACGCAACAACGGGTCTCCGGCAGACTTTCATATTTTCAAAAGTTATATTTTTCTCTGAATTTTCCCGTATTCAGCTATTGGTATCTCGTTCGTCTAACCAAAACCTTCTGTGCTGACGGTCTACAAGTGACTGAATTGCATTATCAATTCAGTCACGCCTGTACTCAGGTAAACCTGTACTTATATATCTGTGGTTTGTATGGGGAGAATTATTTTGCACAGGAGTATATTTTAAACTTTGGGACGCCTTAACGTGTAGACATTAACTCGTCAGAGTGTTAATAAAGTGTTGCTTAAATTGTTTTGTGGTCACCCTATATTCCTTCAGCCATAACTGACCTACTTTATGTACTTGACGACGTTACGTTTTACCACGTTCCTTAATAGGTTTCAATTAACAACTTTTGCTATACATAATAATTACAATAAACAGTGAGCAAAGCATGTTTGTCTGTATTTTCAAGTGTTTTGTCGATATAAGATGCAAGCTAATTTTATCAAGCCATTATACCATAAATATCAAATCACCAATTAAATCAAAACTGTAAACTAATTGATCCGTTGTTATATGGGCATGTTTATTTAATGCCAGGATTTTAATCCTAAGGTCTGTTGTATTGTTTTTTACAACGACCTAGGCCTACTTTCCCGAAGTACCTATTCCATAACTGTTTAAACATCCAAACAAATGACTTTTGACTAAAACATTTAAATCAGTTTAAAAATACATCACATAAATACGAAAGAGAAGGATTCTTACATCCAGAGGTGATTTTAAATTCGCCCTAAATCTCAGGTGAGCTTTCTAAACTGGCATACTTACGTACGTTGACAATTTTTGCGGGCTATAGGAAATCAGCGAAAGCGTTTCGAGACTACTACAACGTATCTCAAAACAATTATGACAAGGCAGCGTGTAGGAGACATATCAAAAAGTTTAAATTATTGGCGAAAATTCTAGTTTTAACTTCGTGGGAGGACCTGATGTAGTGTCTCTCTCATGAAGCTCTAAGGATTGATCAAAAGTGATCAAGTAAGTTAGAACTTACTTATCCAACATAAATCTTATTTACATCACTGAAGCAAGATGATATTTTCAAAGCCTTATAACAACAGTAACGTGGTCTCTCTGAAGTTATAGTCCACTTGTGCAAAGAGTCATCAAACCAACATCTGCTCTGACTGGAAATTTCAATTTCCACCATGTGAACAATGAACAGTACGTTTACTACTCTGGATGGAAAAGCAACAGGTTTGATGTGCTTTCACAGGCAAGCTGTCACTCCAACAACACAAAAGCTTTAGCGTGGCAAGTTTATCTATGCAACAAAGCTAACTTAAAGCATCCGGAAAAGATCTCTTTCAGGAAAGGGCTGCAACAGTATTGTCGTATGAAAACTACTTATTCATTCACCGGTACCGGCAATAATGAGCAGTGAAATATATATTATTCATGGTAAGATTACAAAAAAAAGAAAAAGACAAAAAGAAAGAAAGGAGTTCTTAAACAGACAATCTTCAGAAGTGTATGCACAAGTTAGCGAAATGAGTGCGAGTGTTGAAACTTTAAGGTGAAATGCCCTTTTTCCAATTACACTGCAGAACAGCTTTATTTAATAGTAATATCAATGTCAAAACACGCTATTCTAATTAATATGTAATAAACAATCTCCAAAATAACAGTAAAGTGGTCATTCATATTTTGTTGCACATTATAATGTAGATTTTGTTGTTGTTGATGCTATCGTAATAAAATCATCAACCTTTAATTTGAAGCATAATGCCAGTATTTAAACATGTAATCGGTTTCAAGTTAGGTGAGACTTCTTGCATATTTTCATGAGGGTTCAATCCTTGGCCATGTGGAGACTAGGCCTTTGTTTTCATTACAGAACATATTTTGCCCATAGTACAAAGTTACTACAGAGAATCGGCGTACTCGAAACTGAAGAATTTAGTTCTTACATAATGGTCTGTAAATTAAAAAAGATCAATGCCATGATTGTCCGTTAAGTCAAGGAACTCATAATCTGCTTTACAGTAATCTGTTGTACAAGGTTGGATGGCCAAATAAAACTTAGTTGCGTGTATTGATATAAGAATGCATTATTTCTCCTATGTGATAAGGAATAATATTTTCCAGAGTCACAGGTAAGTTGTGTTCAAAATAATGTTTAATTAAATCGTCGCTCACATAACATACTGTTTTATCTGACATTTTTGACATTTTTTAGATATTTGGTCTGTGGACGTGTATACTAAATATACTAAAACTACAACTAATTACTGAGATATGAATTTGGCCACATTGTCTCAAAATGATTATTTAAAATTTTGCATTTCACATATCTTTATTTGACATAGATTAGGCTAATTTGGCACACGGAATTTCACATGCCGGAAAGGTATACACAGGTATGTACATCTTACACTTACAGGTGCCATATTTTGTTTTGAATAGGTTAACTTGTATAATTAATGTTCTCACGATTTGCAACGCCGCAATTTTGAATTTTTTTTTGAATTTTTGGAAAATTCCGGATATTTTCCAAAATGGGGTGGTACGACGCACCCATAACACCCCTGTCCTCCGGCTGCCAACAGGGTTCCTTGAGGTTACTCTGAATGACAAGTTATCAAGACGATGAATGTTGGTGTATTTCAAGGTGCCGTTCCTTGTTGCATGACACCATAGAAGGATTAGCTAATTCTTTTGATTTGTATGTTGACACCTTCAGCTTGTTGTCGTCCGCCAATCATCATGGAGAACATGCGAATGGAGAGCGACTGTCCCTTCTGTTAAACATGCTCATGGACGGATGGATCATTGCATGAACATGATGGAACGTGTTTTTCGGAGCAGCTAAATCTCTCTCTGTCCCTACTTCTTCAGATCAAATATTCGAGAAACAGACCTTGTAAAATTCCTATTTGGTTAGTTCATATTTGGAACGCAATCTACAAAACAAACCAACATTTCATCCACCCGTCAAATTAACCACAAAGTGCATTACCATTGTGAATAATTCAATTGCCAAAGAATGTTTGTCATCAGTAAATTACAATCTAACACCAATATATTTAAAGCAGCATAGCACGAGCAGTAGTCGAAGAGAATATTTTGTAGATAAAACTGTGTATGTGTCTTTGGAAAATTATCTTGTTACATCGTTTTTTTTAATAAACAAATATTTACTTGGATAGAGTAAAACATCGTTTTAGTTATCCATATTGGCAATATACCAAAATTATTGATAAATTAATCAATGACGAGAAAAATATGTTCGTATTGTATTTTAGTTAACCGATTAAAAAGCCTGGATTAAAGTGGGTTAAGGGGAAAACGTGCTGCAAACTTAATTGTTCTTTATTGACCAAATTAAACGTATTTTGAGAACAGAACATGGTTGTCTAAACAAGTCTTAACATCGCGCAATTTAGCTGATAAATGACTGCTGACTTCTGAAAATATTGTTGAGGGTTTTTAAATTGTAACGGTGCCTGAAAATCAGACAGCAAAAATATTGGTCCGTTTTCTTGAATATAAGCACAATAAACTCGAGCCTGAAGAAAAATGCAAAGTAGTTATGGCCGGTTTTCCAATGGTTAATTAATGCACTGCAAGCGCGTATCAACGCCGTTCATAATATAACATTTTGGTAATTTTGATAATCGTTTTCTGCGTTGCAAAGTCCTACTACTATGGAATAATACTAATTTGAAAGAATTAAATATTTCTATTCTTGTCTAAGTAAAACAGTGATCGTTTTGACATTAGAGTTTTCACAATTTACATTGTGAAAAGCGTTGTGACATTAAAGTTACTTTGATGCTGTATGTAGTGCTTTAAGTAAATCGAAGGTTATATGTTGTCATAACATTTAATTAGAATGCTTTGTCATAAACATTGTGAACAAGAATACAGAGTAATGTAAAGCATTTGATTTCGAAAATGAGAGGTTATTTGATAAATAGCCTCATCTTTGGCATTTATTTTCCATTAATTATTAAAGGTGATGGCCCGATTTAAGCATATAATGTTTTCATCTTGATAGAACGGCCTTTACTCCAAAACCCCATCTGTAAAGCTTCGCGCCGATATTTGAATCTGTTTTGATGTGAGAGCTACGTGATTTTGCAAGCTCATAGAGTACTAGTGTAAAATTAATATTGGTCGACCGAATTGGAGTACATTTTCGCTCATAACTTCCAAACCAAACATACTTTAGCCCTAAGATTTCACAGGATAAATAAAAAATAGTAGCTTTCTTCCGATCCAAAAATTTGAACACTTCTGGTAAAATCTGGGGTTCTGGGGACGGTGCTATTAGAGATCGGGTCATGGCCCTTTTATTTTTTTCTAAACCTGGACTTGTTTTATTGCCCATTAACTACAATGTTGATAACGTTTTCTACTGGTGATTACAGTATATCTGATGTTTCTCATTTAGTACTGTCACATACTCAACAAATATTTACCAGGATTATCAAAGGCGTTAAAATGCACATGTCTGACGGATAATAATTGGTAGGTAATGTAGCAAAATCATATGGCAAGAAACAATCACCTATTAGATTTGATAACAGGAAGGGTATTGTACAGGGAAGGTCACGGGGGAAGGTAAACGTATAAAGATGTTTAAAGTACGTTCAAAGGGATAGCGTAGCCCACTGCTTAGGATATTCGCCTTTGGTGCTTAAGGGTCCCCGATTTGAACCCCGGTAGGGCCACTCGTCTTGTCGTCTGGGAATGTGGCCAAAAGAGCTGAGGGCTAGCGCTAATTTACCCGATCCAAGAGAACGTACTCTAACCATTTTCTTGACGAATATGGGAATTAGTTCTCTTTGTTACCCAGGATTCTTCTTCAGCACCAGAGGACAAAAGCAGTAATTTTATTTTGATCTGCTTTGGTGATGTTACGGGATTCATTACAATAACTAGCAATAGGAAATATAAGTGTCTGAACAAGTTTGATCTGCTAGCTGTTGTGCACCACTGTCAGCCCAGATCCTGTGAAGCTTAGCCATTGCAGATCTTCCCAAGGTCAATTTTCTATTTCAAGTACCGTACTCCATAAATCCTATTTAATAAGCTTTCAATAACTAATTAGAGTGAATATAATATACATAGACTGAATAAGGCGTCACATGTATTGACAAAAATTGACAACAATTTCAGGTGAAACAGTCTTTTGAAGCTACACCATTCATGATCTTAGCAACTCTTTAATGGTTCAATAAGTATTTCGAAAGAAAGTTACTTTGAAGTTGATTCAGGTAGTGTGCTTTACATGTTTGTTCCACCGTGTTGGAGTTTCGTTTTTGTTTTGGACAGAAATCCCAGAATCCCCGCGTTTTGAAAGTGGGGGCGAGGATATAGAGAACAAAATGTCCTTTAATTAATTAATCCACTTGCCATTGCGCAAGAGTTAATCGGATTCAAGGGCAGCGATGTCATTGCTCCAAATAGTATTGAGATAGCGTATATCGTAAATTGTACAGAATGTTAAACAATTTTTCAAATGTGTGAAAATGTGTTCAATATCAAGCTTCTTGGCATATATCTGTCCTGGTATTATAGTTTCTCTGATGTGTTGACGCCTTTCATGGCTGCCGCATAAGCCCTTGAGAATTTACTGGATGGTGCGCGGTAAAAATTCCAATTATATATTTAAAAAATGGAAACAAGTAGCATTTTATTACAATGAATCGTTTTCGCTACCCTTACTACATGTACTTTGAGTTTACTTTCGATAATTTAATCCCTAAATCAGACCTATAGACGGGTGTTCTATGAACTAGGAATATATTTTAAAGCTCACTGCAAAGCCAATGTACATATGAATTTTATATTTATTCATTTCTTCCATGACCATATAACTCAAAAGTTAAAAATCGCAGCAAATAATCCTCAAAACACTTACTTTTATAAGTTAAATGTACTTTGGCCTTCTTTTCATGAAGTACGAAAGTTCGAACGAATAGAAATGGGCGCATTGATTAATGACGTCATAGAGGTATCAGCTCGAACAAAAAGACCGGGATGTGTACGTAAACAATGCAGTGGCACCGGGCCAAAAGATGGCAAAGCAGGCAAACCCTGCCAAGTTTCTTCTCATTTTACACATATTATGATTTAAATTATATCAAATTTCCACCACTCTAAATGAAGAAGATGTACACACTCAATAAAATATACACAAGCCACAAGAAGTTAAGACATAGTCGGCGGTCGTGAGTTCTGTGAGAATGTGAACAGCGATAAGACACGAAAAGGTTGCAACGAACTCAGGCATCTCTCTTCCCAATTAGCGAGCTTTTGCCTAAATCAACTAATATTATGTACAACTGGCAGCAAAATGAATCAGGTACTAACTAGTACATATGGCAATTATTGGCTGATAAATATTGTGGATCTAATTATGAAATCCGTTTTTACAACTCGATAATTTGGATCTTGCCTACCACTTTTCTGCTACGTATTCACCAGTGAGTACAGGCGAAGCTTTGAAGCATCTAAGCGTGTATCCCGGGGGCTTGGGCGCGGTCGATCGCTGGGCGTTGGTATACATAATACAGCGTGCTATCTATCCCGCGTGCTATAAACTGTCTACCACAGCGTTCGAAAGACGGGGAGGTACCGCATATATTCGCACCACAGCCCGGGACCGCAGTATATACTTTTACAATATATTTAAACTTGAAAACAAGTATATTACGTCTTAAGCCGGTTTTTAAGCTCGTAATAACGGGAACGTGACCATTATCATGATTATATCTAGGGCCCCGGATCAGGCAGTCTCCTTTTCGCTAACATCGCAATCGGGACATAGCATTGGTGTGAACTGGTCACCCACAAATATCGTCCAAAAAGTTCTGATACACAAACCGGAAAATCCACCACTCTTTCTCTCGATTTGGTTTCACCAGCAAACCTGCTTAATTATGTACAACTTTCATGTTGTACTGTTGTTCTGAAGCTAATTAAAATGTAGTTTTACCAGTGCCGCGTCGGCTTTGTGACATTCATCTATCCCTCGAATTCGGCCCACAAGTTCCATCTATCCCGGCATCTCTCGCGGTCATGTGTCCATCTAGAACCAACACTGGCGATGTTTTGGCACTAAATCATATTGATCCCGTTTAATATTGCGAAGTAACATGCTATGAATTGGATCCCTCTTTTAATACATAACATAGGGTCTATGAATGATATTAATAGCTAAAACTTTTACTGTAATTCAAATGCTTCGTACCAGTTCTGACAGTGGTGTCCGAAATTGAGCAACACCACGTTGTGTACAATTTTCCTCAGTTATGCATTGCCAATATATTAATAGGATTCGCGCGGACATTCGATTTTCGTTGTGAAACTTTATTTTTACTGCATTTTAACCAATAAAACTCAACATCCAAAAAATACGCACTTAAATCTGTAACAAAATGCAATGATTTAGAAATATAATTTTAAATTGCTGCAAGGACTGTACAACTCAATTACGGATGGCAACCTACTTAAAATGGGTGATACCCCACACGCGTCACGTCCGAGCTGGCCAACGTTTTGATTTTTCAACTTGTTTTTTTGGGTGCTTTTGTTTGATGTGTTTAATCGCCTGACACGTCTTACGGAATAGTGAAAAGATATATCAACTTGATTATCGTGTCTGCCTTATATTTTTAGTCTTTAATTAACATAAAACATGTGGGGCTTTGCATGGGACCTGTAGGGAAGGGTCAACGAAATTAATCGCGGCAATTACAATGAATACCGGCACGTTTCTGTTTACGAATTGAACTTACAAAATGTGGTATTTCTATCTGAAATATCTATACAGATAAGGTGTATGCAGAGAAGAGAAGATGGTTTAGAGCATATGCATTTACTATATAGACCAACAGTTTCGATGTTGTATAGAACCTTAACTTTGTAGTTAAATCTGGGACGAGGTTATGCATTACCTAATACATACGTATACCCTAATCCACGGTTAAAATGGGTAAGGTGTCTACGAGGGCGGTCAATACGTTCTTAGAACGAGGTATCTATATTGTTAAGTACATACAATTTGAGTCAATTGAAAGCTACTTCTTTTCATATCGTTCTACCTACTAAATTTATATAAGAATTTGTGACTGCTCTGAGAGTGGCAATCATTACATTACGACAAGGAGGTAAGGTGAAAACACCAAAGAAATCCAACATCGTATGGGTGGTGGGTAAAGTATAAAATTCTTAAAATAGGTTAGGTTAGATTATGTTAGGTTAGGTTATGTACACAATTAAGCAGCGAAGCGTGCAACGAAGACATGAGGAAAACGTAAATGTTAAGGAAAACAATCAAACAAAAAACATCCTTGGCATACTAAATTTCTGTCAATGAATCGTCATTAAAGTTGACTCAGAAATTGTGAAATATAATTTTGTGCAGTAATTAAAAATAGTCCCCTACAACTAAGATAGTCACCTAAATGCTTGATTCCAAAGGTAGAGATTAGAGATGCATTACACATTTATGTCCAGTATAACCAGTGCCATAGGATTACCGGGACAGGGTATAACGAAAATCGGGGCGGAATTACAACAAAGTTATGATTTTTTCTATATGAGGGAATTCGATTTGAGCTTAATTCACATAATGATAAGTATGTGAACAAGCTTTATGTATATGCAAAACGCACAATTTGTTAAAATTGACGATGAGTAGCATGGTAAACTTTTGGTAGTGTACAGATGTGAGAATGTGAGCAAGACATTTTACATTGTAAAGCACATGAAAAGCGATACTGAGTTTAAGAAGATGGGGACTATAAACTTCGAGATATGTGTAACACTGGACGCACAATGGCCCGTGGTATGTCACGAAAGTAAATAGTTTCATTTCTATTCAATTCTTAAGCATGTATTTTATGGTGTTATGACACCATTGGACGTGTCTGTGTAGTATTATGTAAATCACTACGGTGATATTGTTTTGTGTGGATTCATTATTATGGCCAATGGCCAGCCACATTTACATCTGGATACCTCAGGATAAAACCCAGCCCACTTAGCTTCTTTTGTAGTGTAATTACGTCAATGTCCCTTACAGCTAAATCTCAGCAGTGGTAGATTGTTGTTTGGTCTGGTCCGCCCACACTAACAAGATAATGAAAGTTACAGAAGCGCGCCCTAAAGATAGCCACTTTTTCCTGGAAACTCGGAAGTAAATAATAATATTTTGTATTAATAAGTAATTTACATTAATGATTATAAATTTTTCATTATACGAAATTATTTTATCGTTTTGTTATATATTTGAACGTTGCCATTATGATTTTGTTCAGCATCTCCAATAGTAATTGCAATGTGAAACAACGTTTCTTATAAGAGGAGGTATAGTGTTCTTCCCATAATGCAATTCTTCAAGTACAATATTTGCACTGATTGTCACATGTGACAACAAATAACTAAGTGAGCAGAACTCATCCCAATCTTGCAATTTAAGTACTATTTGTCGCTATAGATTCATATGACAATCAGTGCAAAAATATTTGTTTTGGAAGAAATGCATTTTGGGAAGAATACTATACCTCCTTTTGTTCCTTATAGTGCTTCGAGTGCGGTTAATTGTATATTTATTTCTCGGGTGTTCATTCGTGTGTATGTGTGCGTGCTAATGTATGGGAGAATGGAAGGGTGTGTGTGATGAATATGTGTGTGTGTATGTGTGTGTGTGTGCGTATGTGTGTGTGTAATTGGACGGGTTGTGTCGAATACGTGTGCGTGTGATGTGTATGTTTGTATATATGTCAACTTGATAAGGGGTGACCCGATCATGGTCTGATTTTCCATGATGTTTTCTCTCTCACATGGAAGCTCATGGAAGCACTAAAATATCTGATTACAAAGTTTGAGTGAAATCGGCCCACCGTTTTGTATAGTAATATTGCAAAAGTGTGTACTAAAATTGGTCCACAGGACAGTTGTGTTATAAATTGGTCCGCCGCTTTGAAGATCTTTTTGTTCATAACATGATAAGTAAACATTTTCCTGTGCCTTAAATTTCACTGGTGTATGTGAAAGTGACTTTTATTCTGGTACCAAAATCTCACTTTTTTTCTGGAGGAAAGTGGGGTTGTCAATCGGATCACGTACCCTTAAATAGTGGAGTCACGTAATTTATATTGTGGCCGTACTTGATAAAGGCGGCTCACTTCAAAATCAAAATCGGATTTTTCCCCTCTTTAAATGAACATAACAAAAAGTAAGAATGGTAGGAGACTAACCGTACTATTTGAATGAGGAGTCCAGAAGAACACATGGCCAGACAGGTAACCAGATCTTCCACACATTCAACACAAATATTTTCAATGGTCATTGAACATATGTTGAACGTGGCCTGGTGACGCGTGCACGATGTAAACATTTATCCATTTCCACGAGTAACACTTCAAGAGCTAAGTAAAAGAATTTACTAAGAATGGGTTAGAATTCCCAAACTGTTATCCAGAAATATCTGCTTGGCATGAAATTCCGTGACTGAATGGATTATAAATTCAGTCACGCCTGTACTCAGGTAAGCCTATACTTATATATGTGGTTTGTGTGGGGATTTTTTTTTTGCACAGGAGTATATTTTAAACGTTGGGACGCCTTAACGTATAGACATTAACTCGTCAAAGTGTTAATAAAGTGTTGCTTAAATTGTTTTGTGGTCACCCTATATTCCTTCAGCCATAACTGACCTACTTTAATAGAGGTTGTGTCACGCATTCTCTCGCTAATGCGGAATAATGTACGGGACGACGTTACGTTTTACCGCGTTCCTTAATAGTTTCAAGAACAACTTTTACTGTACATTGAATAATTACAATAAACAAGCGAGCAAAGCTTGTTTGTCTGTATTTTCCTTTCAAGTGTTTTGTCGATATAAGATGCAAGCTCATTTTATCAAACAGTATAGCAGTAAATTATAGTCACCGATTGCAGTCAAACTGTAAACTAATTGATCCGTTTGTTATTATGGGCAATGGAATCCTTGGGTCTGTTGTACTGTTTCTTTTTTACACGACCTAGGCCTACTTTCCAGAAGTACCTATTCCATAAACTGTTTTAACATCCAAACAAATGACCTTTTGACTAAACATTTAAATCAGTTTAAAAATACATCACATAAATACGAACGAGAAGGATTCTTACATCCAGAGGTGATTTTAAATTCGCCCTAAATCTCAGGTGAGCTTGTTAAACTGGCATACTTACGTACGTCGACAATTTTACGGGCTATCGTTTCGAGACTACTACAACGTATCTAAAATAAATAATCGGCGATAATTCTAGTTTTAACTTGGTCCCCCCATCAGGACCTACAACAGATTCATGTGTCTCTATCATGAAGTTCTAAAGATTGATGAAAAGTGATCAAGCTAGCTAGAAGTTACTTACCCAAAATAAGCCTTATTTTCATCACTGGAGCAAGATGATATTTTCAAAGCGTTATAACAAGAGTAATGTGGTCTCTCTGAAGTTATAGTCCACCTGTGCAAAGAGTCATCAAACCAACATCTGCCCTGACTGGAAATTTCAATTTTCACCATGTGAACACTGAACAGTACGTTTATTACTCTGGATGGAAAAGCAACAGGTTTTGATGTGCTTTCACAGGCAAGCTGTCACTCCAACAACACAAACGATTTAGCGTGGCAAGTCTATATAGGCAACAAAGCTAAATGAAAGCGTCCGGAAAAGGAAAAAAAAAGAGTTCTTAAAACAGACATTCTTCAGAAGTGTGGAGTATGCACAAGTTAGCGAAATGAGTGTTGAAACTTTAAGGTGAAATGCCCTTTTTCCAATTACACTGCAGAACAGCTTTATTTAATAGTAATATCAATGTCAAAATACGCTATTCTAATTAATATGTAATAAACAATCTCCAAAATGGCCGGGAAGTCAAGGAACTCGTAATCTGCTTTATGGTAATCTGTTGTACAAGGTTGGATGGCCAAATAAAAATTTAGTTGCGTGTATTGATATAAGAATGCATTTTTTCTCCTACGTGATAAGGAATAATATTTTCCAGAGTCAAAGGTGCCATATTTTGTTTTGACTAGGTTAGCTTGTATAATTAATGTTCTCACGATTTGCAACGCCGCAATTTTGAAATTTTTTTGAATTTTTGGAAACTTCCGGATATTTTCCAAAATGGGGTGGTACGACGCACCCATAACACCTCTGTCCTCCTACTGCCAAAAGGGTTCCTTGAGGTTACTCTGAATGACAAGTTATCAAGATGATGAATGTTGGTGTATTTCAAGGTGCCGTTCCTTGTTATATGACACCATAGAAGGATTATCTAATTCTTTTGATTTGTATGTTGACACCTTCAGCTTGTTGTCGTCCGCCAATCATCATGGAGAACATGCGAATGGAGAGCGACTGTCCCTTCTGTTAAACATGCTCATGGACGGATGGACCATTCGTCTGGTCCCTTTATTTTTTGCTTTTCCATCCGCCATTCCTTTTCACTTTTGGTTTTAGGGCTGCCTTCTTATTTTTGTGTGTTTTTTATGGGCATCCCTTTAATTTAGTTCTATGTCACTATTGGGCTTGTCCTGGCTATATAGCCAATTGTTATAAATATAAATAAATAAAAGATGATGGAACGTGTTTTTCGGAGCAGCTAAATCTCTCTCTGTCCCTACTTCTTCAGATCAAATATTCGAGAAACAGACCTTGTAAAATTCCTATTTGGTTAGTTCATATTTGGAACGCAATCTACAAAACAAACCAACATTTCATCCACCCGTCAAATTAACCATAAAGTGCATTACCATTGTGAATAATTCAATTGCCAAAGAATGTTTGTCATCAGTAAATTACAATCTAACACCAATATATTTAAAGCAGCATAGCACGAGCAGTAGTCGAAGAGAATATTTTGTAGATAAGTGTCTTTGGAAAATTATCTTGTTACATCAATTTTTTTAATAAACAAATATTTACTTGGATAGAGTAAAACATCGTTGTAGTTATCCATATTGGCAATATACCAAAATTATTGATAAATTAATCAATGACGAGAAAAATATGTTCGTATTGTATTTTAGTTAACCGATTAAAAAGCCTGGATTAAAGTGGGTTAAGGGGAAAAACGTGCTGCAAACTTAATTGTTCTTTATTGACCAAATTAAACGTATTTTGAGAACAGAACATGGTTGTCTAAACAAGTCTTAATATCGCGCAACTTAGCTGATAAATGGCTGCTGACTTCTGAAAATATTGTTGAGGGTTTTTAAATTGTAACGGTGCCTGAAATTCAGACAGTAAAAATATTGGTCCGTTTTCTTGAATACAAGCACAATAAACTCGAACCTGAAGAAAAATGCAAAGTAGTCATGGCCGGTTTTCCAATAATCTGTAATTACTGCACTGCAAGCGCGTATCAACACAGTGCACAATATAACATTTAGGTAATTTTGATAATCATTTTCTGCGTTGCAAAGTCCTATGGAATAATTACTAATTTGAATGAATCAAATATTTATATTCTTGCCTGCCAATAGTAAAACAGTGATCGTTGTGATATAACATGCTGACAAACGCTGACAAATTATTTTACGTTGTGAAAAGCGTTGAGACATTAAAGTTACTTTGGTGATGTATGTAAATCGAAGGTTATATAATAAACTCGAGCTTGAAGAAAAATGCAAAGTAGTCACGACCGGTGTGGCAGGAGATATGGTCCTCGGGGCTCACAGTCCGGGAACAATGGTGAACAATAGGGCAAACGATTCAGTTGACTCTTCACGCAACATTAGTTTCACGCTTTATTCCGTTGTCGTCTATGGAGCCCGGACTATGATACCTGCCGGACTATGATTACTTTCACACCGGTTTAATAATGCTATGTCATAAAAATTGTGACCACGAATACAATAAGATTGTAACTTAAGATTGTTATTTAAGTCATAATGTGTAGATTTGTTTTGTAAAGGGCATAGAGACCTTCTGGTTTATGCACTTAAAAGCATCTCATTAATTATTAATCGATGTATAGCGAATTTTATTTCGAAAATGAGAGGACATTTGATAAATGGCCTCTTCTTTGGCATTTATTTTCCATTAATTATTAAAGGGTGATGGCCCGATATAAGTATGTAAGGTTTTCATCTTGATAGAATGGCCTTCATCCCAAAACCCCATCTGTAAAGTTTCGCGCCGATATATGTTTTGATGTTAGACCTAGAAACGTGATTTTGCAAGCCCATATAGTACTGTGTGTAAAACTGGTCGACCAAATTGAAGTACATTTTCGCTCTTTACTTCCAAAAGCAAACATAGCCCTAATATTTCACAAGGTAAATAGAAAAATAGTAGCTTTCTTCTGATATCAAAATTTAGACCACTTCCGGTAAAATCTGAGGTTCTAGGGACGAGGCTATTAGCCATCGGGTCATGGCCCTTAATTTGTTTTATTGACCATTAACTTGCATGGTTGATAAAGTTTTCTGCCTGTGATTACAGTATAGACCAGTTAACAGCAATGTTTGTAAACATGTTAGGGCCTGGTTCTTGAAATAGGTCGGCCTGCCTGTTACACACTGGGCAATTGTATCTGTTAGAGTTTAAATAATATGGGCAATAACGATTGGCAGGAATGGATTCGCAGGCAACAAAAGAAGTGAGGATGTTAACTGGTCTATATCTTTAGTACTTTCCATCCTTTCAAACAACAAGTATTTACCAGGATTATCAAGGGCGTTACAATGCACATTATTAAATAACATGTCTGACGGATAATAATTGGTAGATATTCAGCAAAATCATACGGCGAGGAAACAATCACCTAATGGATTTGAAGAGGAAGAATATTGGACAGGGAAGATAAATGTATAACGATGTTTTAAGAACGTTTAAAGGGATAGCGTAGACCACCAACTGCTAGGGTATTCGCCTTTGGTACAGAAGGTCCCCAGATTTAAACTCCAGAGGCCACTTGTCAGGATTTTAATCGTATAGATTCTAGACTGGGGGGGTGGGGGGTTAGCCCCGTTGCTAATGGGACTTTTTTCAACTGCAAAAAGAAGATAGTGTATAGCCACATGCAGTACGTCTCAGCTTTGAAATACTTTTTATTGATAAACTCTGACTATCGGTTCCGAGGATATGGCCGATCAAAGTATAGGAGGTGACATAAAACCACGAGCTTGAATAAATTAGAGCGCCGACTGTGTAGCAGGGTTTATTTCCAGTTTTGTTTACAAACAACCTAAACCTCATGCTCTGAAATAACGGCAAAAAAAAATAGAAAACGTCACCAACGTGACTATATTTTTAGAAAATGTACTTATTTGTTCACAGGAAATCGTGGTTATGTAAATAATCTATATTTTTTATTACAATTTCAATAAACATCCTCATATTACCATGTTTCAAATTGAAATGAACGAAGCGGACACAAGCCTAATCAAATAATTCATTCAGGAAAGTGTTGCCATTTTGGTGCCCATGAAGCCGTTTTTGGGCCCAAATAGAGAACACTTCCTGAATGAATTTGCTGAATTCGTGATTTTTTGTTTTGTGGTCAATACTTCAGTATGTACGAAACAACAAGGTCTGACCCACGCTAAAACTTACTATGTTTAGTTATCTATCAAGCCCGCCAAATCATACGTGGATTCTCAGTTTTTCTTGTTACTGACACTTCGGAAGGGGATTTTAAGTGTTATTGATTGCTTGTAATGTGTTAGCAAACGGCAAAGTTGAAATTTAAGATGGCGATATCCCATGACTGCCGCAGAAGACGTGTCCAGCATAAAGTCTGTCGATCAAAAATTCCACCTTTTGCGACAATTTCGACATAACACACCGCCTATTTTTTTGTTCCGACGATATTCCGCTACCCTTCTGTGAGGTTAGTTTCATGTAAAATGGTAGCTTACCTCAACGGATATCCAGTGGTCACAACACCGGCTTTCATAAAATCAGATCGTGATGCAACGATGTAAGTGTGACGTCATGGCTCGCTGAGTCGGCTTCATTTCTCGCTGAGCAGGGTGCTCTAATTAATCAAGCTCGTTGCATAAAACTTAGCACAAAGCATTTAGTCATTATACTTTAGATGTATTATTAGTTTCAACCTGTGATAATTAACATATTTTTCAAAAAATAATCATAGGCTGTGGGGTGTATTGATTTTTAAAGTTTTGTATTTAATTATTTAAATAAAATGGATGAGGGTTAAATATAGCTCACTTTTAATGTACTGCGATGCATTTCATATGTATTTCTTTTATTTCCTCACCTTGCTATATATAACACAATTATTTAAAATTAATACAACGTATTTAATGCATCTCTTTCAACCAAACTTTGATCAAAAAAATTATGATAATTAATACTACACATAAAAATGAAAAACATTTACATAATTCGTGTAAATAGCGCCCTTAACGTAGCACAAACTTTAAAGGCCTATCTCATTTCGTAAAAAAAGCGCAAGCAGTTTTTCCAACAAACGTAACTAGAAAACGAAATACGGTATAGGAATGAAATTTGGCACAAATGTTGAGAAAGACTTAGCTCTAGAAAACCATTTCTTCCGATTTTTGAATTTCCCATTCATTTTTTTAAATTAGTCGTAAAAAGTGCATATTGGATTTGGCTGGCTTCCGTTTGCCATGGCAACCAATTCAAAAATCCGAGAACATGGTTTCATCCAGAATGTTCCCGCGGACATTCTACCCAAACCCCATAATGTACGTCAAACGGTGTTCGAGTTAAGTTTGTTAAAAATTAGCCATTCACAGGCCTAGCATCTTACCATGGCAACAAGGGTGATTTTGAAACTTCGCTCCTCGAAATTTCCAAAATAACGTGATAACCGCCCCCTTAATTTGTACAAAAACTATTGATTAAAACTATATAGTATTCCGCTCTCTCCGTGGTTCATTTGGACTTGGGCAAATGAACCCTGAGAAAATCCCGTCCTTTGGAGGGGACGTTAAGCCGTCGGGCCCATTTACAGAGAGTGCAGTTTCGAGAAGAGTAGGTTCCCAACCCCGACTGTCTCTAACCGTCCTGGTCAGTTTCGAGGGATACCTCTAAGGGTTCGTTCCTCTAAATTGTAATAAATCAATAGGTAGGCTAAATGTTGATCCAGCCAATCATCTCAAGAACATGAACGAGGAAACCTACTTTTTTTTAGCCAAAATATGTAATCAGCAAATTAGAGTGAACTGAAAGACGGCAATACCATTTGCGAATCTTGACGACACGGAATTTTAGTCCACTGGTTAGATTGCCTCGATACACCACTTGGTAGGTAGGTGTACATGCATCCGTCATGTCTGACGGCACCTGATCCTCTGGATAGCTTGTCAGCTATTCCGGTCATCAGCTTGACTATATGGAAGTGGAAGTGGTAATCTCACCAGATTATTGGATCTGTTTATCCATCTGCGCCTTGGGCGTCCTGATCTTTTGGAGCCTTCAATTTTATTTACCCTGTAGGATGACCTTCTCCAAATAGCTGATTTACTAGACTTTCATCAAGGCGTTGCGCTTTATTTTTATTGGCTGCAGTCCAAGCGTACGATGTGGTATAGCGCCCTCTCACGGGGAGTCGCTTGCTCGCTTAGCTCGGCCGGGGGCTTCGCCCCTGATACGCGCCTCCGGTGATCCTATTACGGTTGATGGACAACATTTTGATGCGTCTTTGACAAAGACTATTGATTTACACGAATCAAGAGAATTTGTTTTCAACAAATTTCTTGACGAATACGGGAATTAGTCTCTTTGTTGCTTCACTTCCTATAATCATGGGGGACAAGTACCACCAATCGTCACTATTTAAGTCTTGGCAAAATTGAGTTAGAGACTTCACTTTCGTGTTTAGCTCACGGAGCTCTTGCAGACAGGGAGCAATTAGAGCAATATCATCAGCATTTATACGCAGGGTAATCAGATGCCATCCATCAATGGATAAACCTCCTACCTGTTGTCAATTATTCTTCTCATAATGTATTCAGCATATAAGTTTATAGGGTGGGGAAAGAACGCAATGACTCCAAATCTACGCCCGGTAAGAGGAATAAGAAGCCGCGTAACATCGGAACAAGACCGTAGCCTTCGTCTTGTACCATCAGAATTACTGTCCAACACATTATACAATTCTAGTATCAGTATAAGGTATGATGGAGCCTGTCTGTGAAGAGACTTATACAGATAAAGAATGGGTTTGTATCGTATACGTTCCTTAAGGGACGAATTCAATACTCAACTGGCGGGCGTTTTCCTGTTCTGCCCGGTTCCGCGCAGTTCAATTAATTCATTGAGTTTGCTGAATTACTTAATCGGATTAAATGATTCAGAAGATTGAGCGGAATAAATGAACCGCCTGGAACCGGGCAGAACCGGAAAATGCCCGTCGGTTGAGTATTGATTTGTCCCTAACAGGCAACCTGGTTAGTGAAGGAGTGGTCAAACGTTTTAACTCTGGTCACGACCGGACCGCCTGCAAACACCAAACGCGCAGCTTTATTTTGCAAGCGCTAGAGCCTTTTGAGATCTATATCATTGGCGCCGTGTACAGCCTGTCTCCAAAAAAATGGTACAATTGAAAACCTATTTTTTTTCAATATTAAATCTTAACATAAATAAGTTGTTTTCTGCATCACATTAAAGAAAAAAGACCAGGATTTCTAATAATTTTTGTTTCACTGCATTTGCATGTTTCAATCAAGTTTGTGCCACTGTCTTGCTGAGTGCAAACGGTTAAAGAATTAGTTAAACATAAGTTTTTCACATTTGAACAAATTTGAAATTCTTCAAAAAGGGATTAACTTCATAAATGAACTTAAAAAAATGCAAAAACGGTTACGCAATGGTGGAAATTGTCTTCAGAAAGTTCTGGTTCTAATACAGTGTATAACATTCGACATACTGTGTCGACTACTATCTTTGCATAAACATACATGCCATTTTTGACGATTTTTTTCACATTCAGACCGGAAGGGCCAGTTAACTGAACCTCCAATTGACATAAATCCAACAAAACTTTTGTGAAGCGTCTCACGAGCTGCTTCATATGCACAGAGAGTACACGTTATCACATGCAATGTAATCTGCCATTTGGTGGCTCCATTTTTTGAAAATGGCCAGCAAAATATGGCCCGCCTCTATCGCCGAGGTACACCCCCTGTCATTTGGTTATTTATACCCTATGAATTGCCAATCTAACAGAGAAACCCTATTCGCGGTGTTGTGGTCGCATGGGGAAGCTGATATCGACTATAACGCGAAGCGGCATAGCTAACCTATTGTGCATTTTGTGATAAAAAGCCTGACTTTGGCACAGATGTAGAGAAAAGAAACGAACGATAAGATCATGAGCCTCGCAATTTTCATCCCCGTCCGGCCTTTTCCAGATGTCATCCAAACTGACCATTTTAGCGATATTTTTGCTAAATTTCAACACCTGCCTTTTACTTAATGTCCTATACTAGCATACGCATAGTGCTAAAGTGCATGTTACAATTTGTCCTCACGGCTCGTTTGTAATCTGTTCCCGTCGGCCATTTTCCAAGATGCCCGCCGAAATGAACCATTTAGGCAGATTTTGCCTATATTAAAACCCCACACCCAACACACAAAATGCCTTTTATTTATGTTTACTAGGCATAAAAATATGCTAAATGCATGTTAAAATGTTGGTCCAATTAATCACAGCCTTGCAAATGTGACCCCTGTCGGCATTTTTTGCCAAGATGGCCGCCGAAATGACCATTTTAGACATACTTTTGCTAATATAGTAACACCCACCTTTTACTACTCTCTATACTAAAAACGCCATACCTGCTATATCCTTGGATCGCTAATAATTTATTAAGGTTACCATGTATTTTAGTGATATTAAACCCTCGTTTACCTGAGTCCATTTTTTGTAACATAACTCAAGAGGGGGGGGGGGTGGTTAGCACCTCCCCTGGATTTTTCTTCTGCACCTCCGATTCCTATAATTTGGTACCAAAGGATGACTTAGAGTTTCTCTTATCCATTGGTACCAAAGAAAGTACACCAACATACCCCATTTTGGCGTCACTATGACGTCCTATGTTTAGGAGACAGTCCGAAAAGACTGAATATCGGGTGGGAAATGTTCTTTCAACAATTTTAGCGACTCAAACACCTTTTTATTTTAAATAAAAGCACTAAAAGCTCTCTTAATATAACTAGTCATTTTCCCATCAAACAAGTCAAAACCGCATGCAAATCTTATTTTCCATATCATTATTAATGGCGAAAAATTGATTTTTCCCTCTATGTAATGTCTATGGAAATTGACATTTTGGGCCTGACATGCGAACTTTATTACGTCATTATAACGTAATGATATGTCATTTTTGGTACTCATGTTGGTATCAATGGAAATAGGAGACCATATCTATCTATTGGTACCATAATTGAGTGCCTGTGATGTTTCTACGTTGTGCTAGGCATGTTGTACTTCTCTGTCCAAGGGGGGGGTGGTCCCCCCTCCATCACTTTGGGATCCCCCTGTCTCTTACCTATACCACCCCTGTTGATGTTTGTTTTTTGGACGAAAAGGAGCGCTCCACATGTCATTTTGCCAATTACCTTACATAATTTGCCCCAAAAGGGGGTTTTAGGAGCGGGAAACAAACCTGAAGGGGGTGGTAACCCCCTCCCCCCCCCGTCGGTAAGACGAGGGGTTAAAGGCGTCTTTCGTAATTTTGAATAAGACTTTGTCATTTTTTCAATGGTATTGCAAAATTGATGATAATCATAAACATCCTACAATTGTAGTCGCACAAGCTTCATTTGCCTATCAAATTGATATTGCATTGGTAATAATTACAGAATCACTGAATTGTTTCTTAACAACAAAATAGGAAAATCTCTCAATGCCCTGCCGGATACCATTAAAGATCGCGACTATTTGCCGGAATGTAGTTGACGTTCATCAACATTCATCACCTACAAGCAATGTGTAAAACTCGTCATATCACTTATACAAGTCAGGTAATTTTGTAACCATCGGGAATCTAACTCAAGTAATAATAAAAAACAATACCTACTCTTATTCACCTGGCAATTTCTTTTACTACTACTGACTACGAACCAAAGTTTTAAATCCGTTTTACCCCTCCCACGGGGGTGGCCGATCACCTCAATTAGGCAGCAAACCCTGCCTTACTCCCTTCCTTCCACTTCGCCCGATTCAATGCATCCTAACACACCCCCGACTCTCCTCCTCCCCTTGCTCTTCCATGTCTTCTTTGGACTCCCCTCCTCTTCAAACCTCCCACCTCAAACTCAAAGCACTTCTTAACACATGCTCATCATCCTTCCTCAACCACATGCCCCATACCAACGTACACTATTCGCCTTCGCCAACCGGTCATCGCCTCTTCCAAACCAACATCTGCCTCAATCCTCACTCCTCAGCAGGCTTTCATCCTGTCCCTCAACTTCACACCACACGTTCACGACACAGCTCCATCATCACACTAATCCCTATCTCCACTCGCACTACTAACATCTCAAAGCGCTCACCTCTCCTGAGGGGTCCAGCTTCCTTTCCTTTTTTCCATTTCTCTTATTACCTTCACCACTTCTTCCCGACTGACCCTCTTCCCGACTGATCCTCTTAACTGGCCCTTTTGTATTTATTTATTAGGTGCGTTATTAGGAGTTGTCTTGCTTTATTGGGTCAAAGGCCGCGTGATATTGTTTGAGCTACCAAGTATCAAAATATCTTCCCAGTTCCAAATGCTAGTCACAGTTCAGTTCTGGATGTAGAAATTGTACTAGCTAAGACAACAACATCAGTGTCTAGAGTCTGGACAAGCATTTTGCTATGGTTATGATATGTAGCAAGGGCTACAATGCAACATCATGCGGCTATCAGCCTCTTTGTGAGAGAATGAGAAGAGGGAGACAGTATCCTCCAATAGGATTTTGCTCAGAACACATTCACCATCAGTGATAACAAGTAATCTGTTGTTGTTGATCAAACGATGTTAGATCTAGGAGCACTTTCCCGTAAACAAAAGGCATAGATCTGCCTCGTGATTTTTGAAAAGTGGCAAACCGCAAAAAACGGCATTTAGGGATTTAAGGGATATATACCTATCCCATACCAGATCCACACATGAGACCTTCCGAAATGTATGGAATAAATGTCTTAGCAGCAACAGACCTTAGCATCTAGACGATGACTGATCCATCAAGAACTAGAGCAGTTGTTCCAGAAGTTTCAGATTGTGCCTCGTGGAATTCAAGGTTTCCGTGTCGATTCTGACAATTGTTCGTATGCAAAAGTTACAACAGGAAAAATACACCCCTTTATATTAATCAGCTAAAATGTATCTAATAGAGGTCAGAGTGCTGATCCCCAAAAACCCTGTGGGCATTGCACAAGTTCTATGAGTGCTTGCACCCAGCCATTACCCTGTAACTATTCTCCAAGAGTCTTAAGAGCTGCCATCTCAATATGGAGACCTCCATGAGGACATGATAACAAATTTGTTTTCTCCATATGTTTCTGGCCAAATTTCCACTGGATTTGCTGTGCTAATACATAGTGGCTGATCAAAGGCGATTACTGGTGTTTGTCCTGAATTCAGATGTTTCAATGTATTCAAGATCACATCCACGGAGTGCTTGATCATTGCAACTGCGTGAGAACTTTCACACATCTTATTTATGGAATATGATACAAAACAAGTTCTTTAAGTCATAATCAGGCTTGCTGTGGCGCAACTATATTATAATCACATGGTAATTTCCGCACTAGTTCTGTATATATGTCAACTTTTGAATGTAATGCATTCTATCTGAAAAGCAGATAGGGGCCCATTGACCACTACACTTCCCTGAGGCAAGACATGTGAATTAAGAACTGTGGAAATTCATCTTAAAGTGAAATATGCTATAATCAATAAAACATGGTTACTGAGCCCCCATATTGATGGCCATGTGTTTTGAACTCAAAAACACCTGAAAAGGGTGGAGGCGTCACACTTTTCACTACAAAACTTTGGTTTTCTTGTCATATCTTTGTAAGTACAGAATATATTGAAGTGATTTTGATCTCATTTCAAAGCTGAAAGATTATTTAATACCTGTATGAAGTTTGGTTAAGCTATCTTGAGTTGATTACCAACAGAATTATGACAAATCCACTCAGCCAAGGAGAGGGTGGAGGGGGCAGCGGCTCGCCTGTACAAACTCTATAGGAAGTTTTGCATCTCCGTTTACAAAAATGTTCACAGCCTTGTCAAAAATGGGTGGATTTTAATTATTTTGGTATCAAAAGAAAGCTATCGTCTTTCTAAGACACTTATTGAATAAAATCATATATCAATGTCCTCAGAAAGAGGATTGACCTATTGACAGTGAGACTAAAACATTTGCCATGTAACTGTATACATGTACACAAAGCAGCAAAACGTTCTCCAAATTGTCTGAGCAATGTAACCTAGGAAGTATTTATCTTACTATAGTCAAGGTATATTTTCTGGAAGGAAGTTTGAAGAGGAATTCAAATATGCAGTTATTTTTTTTGTTTTTGAGGTATGGTTAAAATGTGTTGGCTGAAATTACCTGAACTTTTGTTGACAAATTTGGGATCTCCCTGCACTAAAAAGGTTACCAAACAATTGTGAATTACAGTTGTACATCAGTTGACAGTTGACACTGTTCCTAGTCCAAATAAAATGATTTGTAATTGAAGTTCAATTGATACATTTCATTCTTGAGATTTAGATTTGTGAATTTGATATGAAATGTTGTTTCACCTTGTTTATCTTCAAGGTCACCCTGTACATTAAAATGCTATGTATGTAGTGAGCTTTCTTATGGCCTCAGCTTTTAAAATGTATACTTTAGCTATAATAAGATGATTACTTTTTGAGTTGTCACAAATATGGAAATTGAAGTAGTTTGTGACCAAATTTAATGTGTGATGCAAAGTCCGCAAAGGACATCGTCGGATAAGGAGAGAAGGAGGCCCTCTATAATCGTAATAGTTATATTTCACCATCAATTTTGAGTTGGTGTTTGACAACCACTTTATCATGTACGCAAGGTGTTTTTTATCCCCAAAATACACTTGTATCAAGAAAAAATGAGAAAAGTCTGAGAAACTTAAGGGGCATGCTCTCTGGAAAAGCAAAGCTTAGAGCATGCCTCCATTTCAATGACCATTGTTTACTTATATGAAGAAACAGGAAGATGTTGCATAGCTGCCCTTTGTCATGATTGTAAGTAACGCCTATAGATAGACCTTTTGTCCTTCATCCTACAAAGAGGCTACATGAGGCAGCCCTTTACACAATACCCAAATACCTATATAGCTTATGCTGCTTAGATTTGATTATATAAACGCTCCTTCACACCAAGCAGACCTGGAAATGCAACACAATGGCCCATGACGCGCTATTTAATATCATGGATCAAGTTAACTACACGATGGCTAATAAAATTACAATAAATCCGCCGGGGCGCGTTTCATAGCTTTCATTCACCATTGTATTGACGCAAAACATCCCCTGTATTTATTATGAGGGAGGGACGACGATTTACAACTGAGTACCCAGACGTTCATGAATCATCTCGTCTGATTCGACGTTTGCTCATCCAAGGCTACTAGAGCCCTTGGTAGATTAGCTGCCTTCACATTAGTTATATGGTACTGGTTTGTATGTCACAAGATTCGTTGTTGTTTTGGCCTTCCCATTTAAGTTGATTCCGGCCCCCCAGAAAACAAAACTGAAAATGAGGATCTTCCACCCCAAGAACCCATAACCCATCACATATATTTTGCTAAATAGATAGAGCGCACATCCTTTCAACGCGGCATTGTGGTTTCACTCATTAGGCGTTAAAATTGCTTTCAAATACGGAAATTTTAATTGTCAATTGAGCCTGTCTTATAAATTAACACTAAAAAACCGACTATTTTGAGAATTTGTAAATTTGGCTTTTTTTGAAAACCAGCAAAGGTAAACTTTGAGGCATTTCGCTTTATTATGCAAAACGTTTCAATTTCATCCGTTTTCTCATGAAAACTAGAGAGGGCGTCATTCATTCCTTAGCCGGCGATGGTCCATTTAAAACGCTAGCCTGTTATTTCTTAAATATCCTATACAACATTTGCCAAAAATATCAAACAAATTCTTCTTTCTCTTTGCGTATCGACAAATCATCGGTGATACCTTGTTATAAGGAATGAAATGGATACTCAGTAACCATGTTTTATTGATTCGAGACTGTTTCCCACTTCATGTCAACCACATGCCATTTCCACATTTCTTAATATACTTTACCCTGTCTTTCCTCATGGGACGTGTAGTGGTCAATAGGCCCTATCTGCTTTTCGAATATTGCATTACATTCAAATTGGACAATATACAGAACTAGTGCTGAAATTACCATGTGATTATAATAAGTGCGCCAACAGCAGCTGGTTATGACTTACCGCACTTTTCCGCTTGTAATCATATTCCATACACTGTGTGAAAGTTCTCCACGCAGTTTGCAATGACAAGCAGCTCCGTGGATGTGATCTTGAATACATTGAAACATCTGAATTCAGGACAAAACACCATAATCGACCTTTGATCGCCACTATGTATTACACATCAAATGCCAGTGGAAATGGCCAGAAATATATGGAGAAAACAAATTTGTTTATGCATGTCCTCATGGGATTCCCATATTGAGATGAACTCTAAGACTCCTTGGAGAATATTACAGTTAATGTGCGGGGAAGTTATGCAATACTACTCATAAGACCTTGTTCAATGCCCGAAGGGTTTTATTGGGATCAGCACTCTGCCCTCTATTAGATACATTTTAGCTGCATTAATATGAAAGGTTGTATTTTTGTAAACTTTTGCATACTAACAATTTCAGAATCGACACGAAAACCTTGAATTCCACGAGGCACAATCTGAAACTTCTTGGAACAACTGCTCTAGTTCTTGATTGATTCCGTCATCGTCTAGATGCTAAGGTCTGCTGCCTGCTAAGACATTTATTCCATACATTTGGGGAAGGTCTCATGTGTGGATCTGGTATGGGATAGGTATATATCCCTTAAATACCTAAATGCCGTTTTTTGCGGTTTGCCACTTTTCAAAAATCACGAGGCAGATCTATGCCTTTTGTTTACGGGGAAAGTGCTCCTAGATTTAACATCGTTTGATCAACAACAACAGATTACTTGTTATCACTGATGGTGAATGTGTTCTGAGCAAAATCCTATTGGAGGATACTGTCTCCCTCTTCTCATTCTCTCACAAAGAGGCTGATAGCCGCATGATGTTGCATTGTGGCCCTTGCTACATATCATAACCATAGCATAATACTTGTCCAGACTCTAGACACTGATGTTGTTGTCTTAGCTAGTACAATTTCTACATCCAGAACTGAACTGTGACTAGCATTTGGAACTGGGAATCTTTTTTTTGATACTTGGTAGCTCATACAATACAATCACGCGGCCTTTGACCCAATAAAGCATGACAACTCCTAATAACGCACCTAATAAATAAATACAAAAGGGCCAGTTAAGAGGATCAGTCGGGAAGAGGGTCAGTCGGGAAGAAGTGGTGAAGGCAATAAGAGAAATGAAAAAAGGAAAGGCAGCTGGACCCTCAGAGGTGAGCGCTGAGATGATTAGTGCGAGTGGAGAGATAGGGATTAGTGTGATGATGGAGTTGTGTCAGTGAAGTGTGGTGTGAAGTTGATGGACAGGATGAAGACTGAGGATTTGAGGCAGATGTTGGGTTTGGAAGAGGCGATGGACCGGTTGGCGAAGGCGAATAGTGTACGTTGGTATGGGCATGTGTTGAGGAAGGATGATGAGCATGTGTTAAGATGGTCATACTCGATGTTAGTGACTGATTGACATTTAAAACAGTACTATTGAACATTTCGATGCATGAAATTACCCAAAAATATGTTATATGTAAAAATGACTGATGTGAACGAAAAAATCCTTAAATCTGCTGTTCAAACGGTGCCTATTCATTATTCCGAAGGGTCGTTATTCCGAAGGGTCATTATTCCGAAAATAACACGAGGGTCATTATTCCGAAAGCTTATTTTTCCGAAGGGTCATTACTCCGAAAAAAGCATGAGGGTCATTATTTCGAAGGGTCATAGTTCCGAAAATACTATAAAAAAAAAAAAAAAAAAAAAAAATGACTGATGTGAACAAAAAAAATCCTTAAATCTGCTGTTCAAACACCCCTTTACCTTTCAGACTAAGGACACAGTTCGTAAAGGGTTATTGTGGACTAAGTTCATGGGGATATGTTCGGAAGAGACTGATCATTCAAGTAGGGTGGCGATATACACCCTACTTGAACGATCAGTCTCTTCATTCCATAAGAATAATTCCATAAAAAGTGGTAAAAATATTTTGTTCTAACTTAATGAGCAACAGTGTATATTCCGACTATTTTGCTCCATGTTGAGTTACTTTACCAATGTTCCTGTGTGTACAAATTCGTTCCACTGCTTATTTTGTCTTTCTGATCAACATTGAACTAATTCTAATACGGGGCATTGTTTATGCTCAAAACTTTTCCTTGAGTTGCTACATGGATTCCATAGTGTTTCATAGTTAATGCGTGAAAGGTGTTTTTCAAACGTTATCCGCTGTTTATTAGTGTGTAACTGGACACAGAATAACGTGAACAACTAGCTGGGGGTAAAACTTTACTGAGCGTATACTTTGGCTCCTATTTCTTATCTTCAAGATTTGAAGCCAAAAGCCCATACAAAACATTGGGGTAAATTGTGCTACACTCTGCATGCATGAACTGATTGACTAGAAGTTATTGAAGTCATACTGATAACTCTTTCTTGTTCGCAATCATGGTTGTTCCATATTTGCCAGATTTGAGTTTAAAGGGACATGAGGCCATTTTCAGAGAAAAGAAACTGCGCCCCAATTAGTTTTTTGAATATGTAGAAAGCTTACCAATGTATTTAATCACACCTGAAATGAGTCAAAAACGTAGTCTTTGTTAAAAAATGATTTAGTATTTTCTTTAGATCACAACAGAAAATCAAAGCATGCTTTCTAGGACTGCAGGCAAGTTTAAAACTTGTTTTGTTTTCTTTCTTTCTTACTTGTCCAATAAAACAAGGAAATGTTCACGGTGGATGTTCTTCAAGCAATCAAATGTAAATTTAGAGCAATGTGTATCCTCAGGAAATCTCATCGTGCCCATCTTTCAGTTATCAATCATGTCCATGACCATGGGTCTTAATCATATAATAATGATGCAATTAATATGAAAGGTGCATAACGTTCAGATTAAAAAAAAAAAAAAAAAAAAAATGCACAATTCCGAAATTTGAGATGAATCGGATTTTTCGTTTTGATGCAGTAAACATTTATGTGTAGTATTACGTCCCATAGGATACTGTGTATAACAAAAATTCCGGATCCGGAATTTTATAACAAAGTTGTGATTTTCTATATGAAGGAATTCGATTTAAGCTTAGCAATTTCACACAGTGATTAGTATATGGACAAGCATTATGTACATGCAAAAAACACGATTTTTTTGGAAATTGAGGGCGCCCTCCTCAGGAAATCTCTGAGTCGGCCTTTAAAGGGACATGAGGCCATTTTCAGAGAAAAGAAACTGCGCCCCAATTAGTTTTTTGAATATGTAGAAAGCTTACCAATGTATTTAATCACGCCTGAAATGAGTTAAAAACGTAGTCTTTGTTAAAAAATTATTTAGTATTTTCTTTAGATCACAACAGAAAATCAAAGCATGCTTTCTAGGACTGCAGGCAAGTTTAAAACTTGTTTTGTTTTCTTTCTTTCTTACTTGTCCAATAAAACAAGGAAATGTTCACGGTGGATGTTCTTCAAGCAATCAAATGCAAATTTAGAGAAATGTGTATCCTCAGGAAATCTCATCGTGCCCATCTTTCAGTTATCAATCATGTCCATGACCATGGGTCTTAATCATATAATAATGATGCAATTAATATGAAAGGTGCATAACGTTCAGATTACTGTGACTGTAAAAGTCAAAATACGTAACATCTGTCGATTGGGAATTTCGTTTCGCACTGGTAACTGGATCTAATGATGGTGGGCATGAAATGAATAGCACAAGACTTCATTAAGATTATCTTAATACATGCCACATTGGTTAGTAAGGCATTGGTCAGTGTGCAAAGCTGAAAAACAATGCCGGTGTGAAAGTAATCATAGTCCGGCAGGTATCATAGTCCGGGCTCCATAGAGGACAACGGAATAAAGCATGAAACTAACGTTGCGTGAAGAGTCAACTGAATCGATTGCCCTATTGTTCACCATTGTTTTCGGACTGTGAGCCCGGAGGACTATATCTCCTGCCACACCGGTGTAAAAGCAACTATAGTTCGGCGGGAGCCATAGTCCGGGCTCCATAGACGATAACGGAATAAAGCGTGAAACTAATGTTGCGTGAAGAGTCAACTAAATTGAGTGCCCTATTTCTTACCGTTGTAGCCGGACTGTGAGTACGCAGGACTATAATTACTTCTACACCGGTGTGGCACGAGATACAGTCCTCCAGACTCATAGTCTGCCTAATACGATGAAGAATAGGGCACTCGATTCAGTTGACTCTTCACGCCACATTAGTTTCACGCTTTATTCCGTTGTCGTCTATGGAGCCCGGACTATGTTTCCTGCCGGACTATACCTCCTTTACACCGGACTCATAGTAAAGGATAGGGCACTCGATTTAGTCGACTCTTCACGCAACATTAGTTTCACGCTTTATTCCGTTGTCGTCTATGAAGCCCGGACTATGGCTCCCGGCGGACTATATATACTTTTACAATATTCGTGTTGTTTGCCTTATTATATGTAAACAATATTTTATTATGCCTCTGCATATGTATTCATATGTTTTTGTCAGGTACAAAATACGCAACGAGAGATTTCAAGTCATCCATAATTTCTGTGATTGTAGCGATTTCATATAGATTAGATGCTCAATAGATTCCTTACCTTTTGTTTGGTTACAGAAATAACTTAAAATGAAAACAAAAGGTGATTTATATATGCTTATATTTCAATAGAAAAGATAGGCTGAATTTTGTATTTGCTCCTATACGAAATTAGAAATGTCACAATTTTTGTACCTTAGAAACACTTTTTAACTTAATCCTTACAGATGGGGATATTTTACATATAAAGCTTTACACCAGTGCCAAAATCAGACTTTTCATATTTTTTTGGGACACCTGTTATTTGAAATCTCTCGTTGCACCTTTACGGCTGTATGACAGAACACGTACCAGCACAACCAAGGACTGCTATCATCATGATAGTATTCCTATATCATACAAAAGCTGCTCAAATATCGTCTTGAACATGTATAAGTAATCAACCAGAAAATGCGATCAAATATGAAGATGGAATTGAAGAAAACCTCCTTGAACAAGGAACACATTGTGGACATAGACATCAATCAAATTCTCATAAACCTTCCGAGGAGAGCGGTGATGTAGAATCTGATGAGGATGATAAGTATAGTAAAACCAATGCCTTGGTAAAACCTTCTGATTTTGTTTTTATGAATAAACCATACATAGTCATCGAACTTGGTTTTCTAAATAAAACTTATTTTCATTTGTTATTGTGATTAATAATAATAATAATAAAAATATTGCTAACACCTCCTTTCGCCTCATCGTAATCCCATAACGGAGAGTGTAATATAGGTATTTGAAGACTGTATTTTGGAGTTTAATAGCAGCATATACGTGCAAGGCAGCACGTTAGGCTAGATTATCAATCTAGAGCTAAGCATCACGAGTGTTTTACCACTAGATCATCAGGCGATATTCTTTTATTGCTAAAATTAATCGCATGGTGATCGAGTTGTAAACACAAAACACTATATATGAAGAGCTGATTTCCAAAAGGTCCTAAATCCAATGGCTGCCTTGTGTCATATATCTAATGACATTTGACAATAGAAATTGATAGATTGGTGATTTAATTTTATATTTTAAGTAATTTAAACATAATTTCAACATCTAGAATTAGTCAATGGTTAGTTACAAAATGACAGACTTTGGATTTATGCCCTTTTGGAAATCAACTCTATATATATCTATCTATATTAGTCGTCTGACGATCCCGTTAAGTAACGACTTCATTACCAGAAGGTCTAAACTTTGAATTTTATTGGGATTGAGCACTCTAATCAGGTAGTCTGCCTGATAAAATGTGGAAATAAAATTATTATGGGATTTCAATGCTACTCTGCAGTTAAGTTTTTGGCCAAAAACTTGAAATAATCTTTAATTGTATATTTTTGGACAGGCTGTATATATAAACACACACTGGCCAAAAGTATTGCAACATGAAGAAAAGCAATTTATATTCAAAAATGATTTAAAATTGTACCGGGAGTTCTTGACTACACATGTCAATCAAATCAATCAATCAAATCAAATTTATTTTCCATCAAGATAATAACAAACAAAATATAGCACACACAAGATGGAGGAGGTACAGAAGGAACAGCAAAATGCCTGTAAAATGATGCACCCCCTAGTAAAGAGATACAATATAAAAAATACAAGCCAAACAAAAATCACACTCAAAAAGTGTTACAAACTTACAAGCAACAACTCACATCACACAAAACACGCTTCACACAAAATGCATATCACAAAAACACTCAAAAAACACACACAAACGCACACCATGCATCGTCATAAACATGCAGGCATTAATCTGAACATGCTGAAGTCGCATGGCTGCCAGAGCAAATGAAATTTCAGCAGAGCAAACGAAAGAACGTCATGAGTACCTCCTGGCAGACCGTACGACTTCAGATAAATCTAACAAATACAAAACGTTTTTTCACCCTCTTGGATTTTGAGGAATAACATCTGTAGGAAAAACACAACTTTGGAATTTAAATATGTATTGAGTGGTCAGGAATCCATGGTCTTATTTGAAATCAATTGACAGGTGATTATGAATTTCGTTTTCTGAATGTTGCAATACTTTTGGCCAGTGAATATATATATAAATATATAAATGGAAATTCGGAAATAAAATTATTATGGGATTTCAATGCTACTCTGCAGTTTCGCACGTTTACTCAAATTCTGGATACATTCGGGTGAATGCCCTTTCACAGAGTCTGCCATTGGCTAAAAGTTGTCAACATGTTCCCGGATAAAGCCATAACATTAGCCAGTACCGTGCAACCGTGGTACACTTTCGCTATCATGCGATACCTTAAGTGATTTACCATGAGGAAATGAGGGATACGAATGGCTTATCCTCGGAATTCGATCTTACAAACGATGGGATATCTAAGGATTATTTTTGGAATGCCCAGAAATGTTTATTGACCCAAATTTTAAATAAGTTACTTCGTCACGTTCAGTAAAGTTCTTAATGACGTTGGATTTCTTCTAACCACATGTACCTATTTGAAAAGAGTGCCATACATGTGGCCCATCATAGTTTTGGGCCGACGTTTAAATTATTGGTAATAAAAGCCTAGTCAAATGAAAAATAGAATTTAATTGAATATGTCGGTACCATGAAGATTTCTTATTATGTATTCAAACGCTAGTTTTCCATGAATCACGTTAACAACTTAGAATTTCATAGGTTGTATTCCTTGACTCTAAGCCTTTCCACACTAAACCACGGATCGAAACCGGACGTATGTAATATGACATTTGTTGCACTCGAAGTGCGATGGTGTCAATGCATTTCCAAGAGTAAAATTTAATCAACCTCGTTTGCCTTCAGGTTTTCTTAAGTAAATAACCCATAACTCCTGTTCAACAACAATTTTTACACATTAAATATTAGCATTATTATGTGCTTACAGTACCAGGATGAACTTAATAATATAATTACACTCTAATAAAGGTGTTTAGCGGGTAAATGCTTTTCTAAACCCATTCTGCCTTCACTTTGTAAAGAGAGGCTAAACGCCGTGTGTCAAAACATTAAATGTTGGTGTCCAATAATTACTAAACACTAAGTATCAATACTCTAAACATGCATTTTCTAAACATATCTTTGCTTTTACTTTGTACACTCTCTTTAGAGTACAAAATTAACACACTGTTAAAAAAGCCTTCAAAATAACGCCTTTATTTAAAAGGTGTATTTCACAATTCCCAAAATTTCTACAAAAGTTTTCCTCAGTGTTGATTCAAAAGGTAACAACCACCATTTATTGAGTAATAATGTCAAAGTTGGGTATTTATTCGTACTCATTATTGATTAAAATTTACTCATCTTTGAATAAAATTTTATTAAATTGAATTAAGCTTTTCTATTAAAAACAAATGTGGGTCTTTTTAAACCAACTACTTTTTAATGTGAAGAAGATTGGTATTGTAAATTTAATTTGTCCCTGTCTGTGTGTTCCCACCTGTACCCAATGCAGTTTGAAATGTCCCTTGAAATGGGCTTTATTTGTACTTATATGGTTCAACAATAAGCACATGCAGTATTGTGTTCTAAAAGTCAAGGAATAGTGACTCCGTTTCGAAAGCTCTGCATGTGAGAACATTTCAGATTTGATGTAAATCACACAGTTTAAGATCGCATCACCTTTTCATAGCCGGCAGTTTTGAGATTAAGGTCCGGAACCTAATTTTGCCGATGGATTAGTTTTGATACCAACACTAGGCTGCATAATAGTGCCATGCGCAGATAGCCTCCGTCTATGCATACTTGCAGCTAGTTTTATACGGCGAGGGGTTTATTACCGGAAGGTTGAAATGTTTTCCTTTCATAATGATCACGAACTCGACAGGCCTTGTAATAATTTTGAAACAGGTCTTAAGGCTAACTTTACTAAACATCACAATCGGGCATGACCACAAACATTATTTTGATTCCCAAAATATGCCCGGCAGCATTGGGCGGTCAAATGCGTCTAGTAAAGGGAAAAACTGTGCTAGTGATCTCAAGAAAAAAGACAATATTCTGAATGTTTAAAAATAGTCCACAACTACCAATACAGACTGATGATAAACAGACGAAATGAAATATTGTTTGATTTTAAAAGCCTGCGGGTTTAGATTTGACACAGCGTACCTCTGCATTCAAGTATATTATTAAAGTGAAAATAGAAGGCGAAGTTACGGTTATGAATATCCTGGTACTATGACAAGGAACATGTTAAGGTATAAAATTAAAAGGACGACATGTGGTAAACCAATAGGTATCCGCGATTCTTGGTATTATCTCTCTCCATTCACAAAGTCGTTATTTTTTATTTTTATGACTGCCAACACAAACACCTCATAGTCACGGCTACTTACATAGAATAACCAGATTACTTCTTGGATCATTGAAAGAGTGGTCCTTTAAAGTGATCTAGTGAGACTATACCTTGAAAATTATTTTTATACATACTTTTTTTCATAAACACTTTCTTTTAGAATATTTAAAAAAACAATTTGATGAAAAAAATCGGCCGAATGGTACCTATTTAGTGGCGTAGCCAGGATTTTGTTGACGAGGGGTCACAAATTTGGTGAATGTACCGACACATGTATTGTAACGACGAAACTATTTTTCCCCGCTCCCTACGCTCCGCCGGTTGATCCCAAATTTTTGTTTACCGTCGCCTCCAAAACTGAAGGGGGGGGGGGGAGTAACAACATCATACACCAACGCAAAGTAAGTAGGTAGTATTATAAACACTTAAGTTTGTTGGGTAATGTTATGAAACTCTCTGTATTTCATCTCCATGCACCACGCGCTCAACCAACAGCTTACAGCTTTTTAGACAAATGACCGACGGTGACCGTTCTGTACCGACAAAACACGCGTCGGGGGGTGGGGGCACGTGATCCCCTGCCCCCACCCCTCTGGCTACGCATTCATTTTTTTTTGTTACGGAAATGGCTGCCTAATTTACAATAATTTCCGCATATTGGATTTTTAGGGTACTTCAATTGCAGTTGTTTGCAATACTTAGAATTCATCATTCTTTTATTTTCGATATATTTCATATCTGATATCCTAAATCATAGAAAAGACCTGACAGAGCACCTTTTTCAGATTTTAGCGCAGAAAGGGGTATTAATTGGATTCGACTCCTGCATTGCTCGCCTTTTATTTTGGTTCTTGTTGTTTTTTCAATGCTGGTGGTCATTTCCCTATTAATGCTTTATTCTTTATTATTGTGCTTGTTACCTTGCCATGCATATCTTTTTATGGACATTGCCACTCAATAAATTTACATAATTATTATTATTATTACTTAATTCTACTGCATAAAGTATGTGTGTCGATATATGTATTTATAGCTTAAGAACAAGGTTACATTTTGAACGCCCCGCGAACGCTGCGGAAAACTTTGATGAATGTACAAGCTGAAATTAAATTACATGATGAATATTCGTGGATGAAAAGTATGCAAAGGGCAACCAACCGGAATACATCTTAGGACCAAGAGATATGGTAGTAATTAACTGGAGGTCAATAAACTGTCCGTTATAGTTGACATTCTTATTATCAGTTCAAATGAAATTAGATGACTTCCACTTTGAATTTAAATAGCCCAATCAGGTTTGTGTTATATAACGTATTCATTGCGGCTGCCTTTACGCAACGCGTCTGTGGTTTCTATAGAAGCCAAAAAAAGCCGATATAAAGAGACAGTCATAGCGATTTTTCAAACGAATTATGATAATCGTGCCAACGCAACAAGCCGATCGTAACAATCAGTTGTTTGTATACTCGATCGCGCTGAAATGATATAGGAACTGGGGGAAAGTTTTGGGTCATATCAATAAGGTGAAATAGGGACGAAAGAGAAGCATTTTAATCTATCTCACTTCACTGTAAAAACGGTGTCGGAACTAAACGTTCTCAGATTTATTAAGACCCTTTTACATCTTCACTGTATCATCGTGGAGCCATATTGAAATTTTGTAGCACGGTATGTTTATGCTGTATGGTCAGTGGTCCAAAATGATTGACTGACAAAGTAATTTCCCGAATTCTCTAGACTAAAGAGTTAATGTAGGCAACTTATTACAAAGTTGTTGTTTGCGTTTCTGTGTTTAGACGAAGGTTTCATTCCAAATATTTTATCCAACGCATACTTTGAACCATCTATGAGCCATGACTATTGTATTAGTTGTATTAGTTTAGGTAACTATGGAAGTAATTCGCTGTGATTAGTGCAACGTTATATCATTGGTTACTGCGTTCACGCCTCTTGGCTCATGCACCTGTTACGAATTATGATTTGCCAATTATGATTTGTATTGTGAGACAATGCGATCAGTGGTTCAAACCAAAGTTAGCGTGCGCCAGTTGACTTGGCAACGGTCTTATTCTAACGTGCTCTACTCAGCGAAATGATGAGGACCAATACTGTGTGGACCAGCGCGAAACCATTGTTACATATTCAGGATTCAATAGCGCACCTTCATATACAGGTGTATTCCCGATTTTCACGTCCGCTACTTTTACCACGTGTTATCTGGCCTTCCATTTTTTTGCTGATGAACACTTTACACAGTCTTATTTTCTCACTTTCTTTGCGCGCGCTTCCCCGGGGAACCAAGTACGGTTTCCTCTACCGCGCGCACGGGGACACCCCTAGTTTGTTTGTACAAGTTGCAACTGTTAGATTGCACAATAGGGGAAGTGGGCAATTCCCCAAGACTGCTTACACTTAGAAAACTGCGTTACAACTGTTCGTTTTGAGATCAGCACATTGTCAGCTCAGGGAATTCCCCCAAAGTTATTATATCTGGAAAGTGATGTGATTCAGGTTCTGTTTAGTTGGCATGATGCTGTTGTATGTCTAATGTTTTAGACTGGGAGCTTTGTGAAGTCAATATATTATTTGAGATTTGAAGCTAAGTCTCGCCGTCAGCAGTGCAATCAGCTATACAGTATGGTTATAGCAAGTTTTATCTACAATGAATGGTAGATTTGAGCTCCACACAGTGCCAGGATTTATTATATGTTCAAGTTACATGTGAAGCAGAAGGGCTGAATTCCTACTGTCATCTTTGAAGCGGAAAGTGTTGGGAATCAAATATGATTCCAAATTGTGGCAGATAGAAATCGTGTGATTATCTTGGACTGATATACTGTGGATTTTAATGTCGTCGAGGGACTTATGTAACCTTGGTCGTCTTGAATGCTGGACAAAGTTATCTTCAGGCTGAGAAGATTCCAATGGAATTTACCTGGGATTTATCAGCGGGAACTTTGCATGCCGTCATTTTTGAAGTCTTCGCTGTGAGACATACACTGTATCATCGTTGAACTGCAACCGCTCATGTGGACATTACTTGTACCTTCTTGAAGACAATAAGTATTAACTAATTGTGTGTATTGTTAATTTTTTGATTTATGTAATAATGTTTTTGGAACTACCAATTCTTGAACCATACAAATCATTAATCTTATATTGTATAACATTCAGATCCACTTGTGCACAAGGCTCTATTTGTGTTTGAAAGGTATTTCCTGACTTTTGAACGCCTACAAGACTTCATAACACCGTGACTCTCTATGTTTTAACCACTGCTTATCGTATTGACCTAGAGCACCCAGTATTAAGAACGCGCGGACTTGGAGTGCTGCAAAGTTTAATTGTTGTACGCCCATCACAAACAGCTCCTTGACCCGCTAAAAAGTACAGGTTGTCCCTATATAAGCGCGAATCGGTATCACAATGCGTATGCTACACCGTAGACTGCGAGCTTTATGCATACCATGGACCTAATAGAGAAGAAGGACCAACAACACTACTAGTTTCAAAAAACCTATACGTTGCGCCTTTTGTTATTATTTTACATCCACAATGATGCCATTTACCGGCTTAAAGAGACACTGGCACATTGAAAACATAGTGCGCCTCCACGATTTTTTCAAAATCGAATTTTTGCATGGCTGTAAGGCCTTTTGTATACAATGCCCCATCACCCGAAATGGTTAAGACAAATCAGCTTCCTTATGGGTAAAACAGAAAACGCTTTTATAATTTAACGCCGGCGACGTTAAATCAGCAGACGGACGAAAATGGCGTTTAACACAAAGAACCACGCACGCCGTATGCATGTTTCCCACGTCAACAAAATATTCATGTAAACACATTTGTTGATTAAAGTCTATGGAAAACTTAAAAGTTGCGCTTACAAAATGAACCTGGGATGTCTTTATCCTAAATATCATGTCCCATCTCGTTTTGGGGTATTTTAGATTTTTTTATGTTGTAAATATATTCTGTTTTCCAATGGCCTATAGACTACAGTTGAGAGCAAAGTGCACAGAAATTTCATATTTTGTGAAAATGTGACCAGTGACCGTTTAAGTATGCGATAATTCAAACCTCTCAGCAGGAGGATGACTGGCTCGATCTTAGAGGCAATACTGGGAAAGTTTAAGACCGCCTACAAATAAGCATGATGTAAATCATTATGGCAATGAAGAAAAAATTTGTTCCTGAAAATTACATGGAAACACATCCACAATAGCTGACATGTAATCACCCCCCCCCCCCCCCCACCCCCCCCCCTTTAAACTATTTGATTATTAACCCTTGTTCTACCTGAGCAATTTTTTTATAACAAACAATCGGAAATAGCGGGCCGGTTAGGAGCGTCGTATCATGGATTACACGCGGCCCGGATCAACACTAGTGAACAAATCCTGACACCAACCACAAAGCAATTATCAAAAACACTTGTGGATCGAGCAAACAAAACAAATGGGGTTTTCGGATTGTTGCAACATGAAATTCTCCTCTATTTGGTAACAACACAACTGCCAAAAAAAGATGGAAATTGAATGTAATATGCACTTTCCAAAAACTCCTACAGTCAGGGGTCACAACATTCCGGTTCACATTACAAAGTTTTGTGGACAGGCTTTTCCCGTAGTCACTGATTCGACCGCGGCAAAGAGATATAGATACAGGACGGCCTCGGGGTATGCACATGATACACATCGATTGCCTAGATTTGTCGAGATGAATTGGTAATCGAATTAGGGTTAATTGGTAGTTTTTCGTATGTGTGGTCCTTATCTCTATTAGGGTCCATTGGACATAACAAGTGTTTGTATAATTCGGAAATTTTCTATGCTATGGACACTGGACATTTATGAGTTGAATCTATCAGGGACGGTGGTACAAGCGTGATTGGTTTACGTATAATGCCATGGTACTGGCATTTTATTGGTTGTTTCTATCAACGCAGTAGTATACGCAGTGATGGGATTAGGGTGTGAATGCGATGTCAAAGCATTTTATTGGTTGTGGTTATCAATGCAGTGATACCAGGGACTTCATGGTTTCGTGGGGACAATGACCATGGTACTGGCATGTTATTGGCTTGATTTATTCAATGCAGTGGTGTATCAGAGGGTAAGCTGCTTCTACAGTGTGAATTGAGATGGAACTGGAATGTTTGGATTGAGTCTTGTAATGCAGTGGTACAGGCCTTATCCGGCAGTGATTGGGTACGTTGTGGATGCGATAGTACGGGCATCTTTATTGGCTGAGTATTTACAGGGATGTCTACTCATCTGGGTCACTTAATACAATAATAATTTGCGTTTATTATTGGCGCTTACAAAGAACACCAGCGCCTTTACCAGAAAGAAGAATTAGTAATTAAGCATAAATACACAATAACTAAATGAAAATAGTGAGTTTTAAGATGCGTTTGAAAACAGGCACAGATATGACTTCCCTCACATTGATTGGGAGCCGATTCAATAGGAGGGGAGCAGCCACCTGAAAAAGAAAGCATCTCCAGCCTCTTCTGGGAAGGGGCACGATAAGCACTGTGGAATCGGAGGAGGATAGCAGTCGGTGTTTCTGTTTTGACCGTTAGTGCTTTCCTCTGAGCATGCACAAGATTGATTAAATATGACGGAGCAAAGGAGCGTGAAAACATTTGAAAACAAATAACATCATTTTGAAATAAATTCTGTCCTTAACAGGAGCCAAAGTTAAGGGAGCGCAACAGGTCAGCAGAGCACATGTCCCGACCACGAAAGGGCAAGACGCGCTGCTTTATTCTGCATTTACGTGCAGGGGCGTTTAAGGTCACATTCGCGAGCACCATACATAAGGGAGTTGGCATAGGTCCATGCGAGACAGGACAAGTGCTCTGACGGCCCGATGGCAAGCATCTGGGTCAAAAACGACGAATGTTTTGTTAAAAAACCATTAAAATTGCGATGACTGGAAGTTAATAGTTACAAAAAAACCCACAGGGCATTAATATGAGATGACATATTCAAAACTAGGGTCAAGAGTAACACCATGATTTTAACAGACGATGAGGGTCTGGATGATAGCGTTCATCAAGAATAAGTGAATTGTCAGGAATCTGCTAAGGACCCGGTGGGCTGGCATGATCAAAGAGTTCACTTTTATCCTGATTGAGCTGCAACTTGTTATTGCATCAGCAAAATGGTGATCTTCGTAATGCACGCGGTTACTGTTAGCAAGAACCGCTCGCAGTCACCAGCGATGTGAGGTTGAATTCAGAAAAAAGCTGCGTATCATCAGCAAGGAAATCCTAGGTTTATTCACAAAATGATTGGTGCCAAGAGGTGAGTGTACATTATGAAGCCATGGGACCAACTATCGAACCTGAGGTATGAATAATCAAGAACCTGTTCATTCGAAAAGACATTTAAAGGAAACTCTAGTGGTACGTTTTTTAAGATATGTTTCAAAACCATGACAAAAACAGTCCATTTAACCCAAAACATTTTTTAGTTATTCCAAAGGATGGAGTGGATCAAACAGTGTCGAATGCGGCCGACATATCAAGAAGAACAAGGAGAAACGGGCTCTGTTGTTGTCTTAAGTACGGAAGCATCATTCGTTCTTAACCTTCAAAAGGGCGGTCTCTCGGTACTGTGAAAATTCTTGTTGAAGATTGGTATATTTCACCAGACAGAAGCGGTTCACGTGGTTAACAACTTGAAATGTGGAGGCATTCTCATAAACTTTAGATAGGAACTTGAGGGGGCCACAGGCCTGTAATTTTCAAGATATTGGAATCCAGAGAAGACTTTTTAAGAATAGGTGTTGGGTTATAGATTGTTTGCGTAGTTCTGGGAATGTACCCATAGACAATGAACAATAACAATTTTGTGTCATTGGCAATATACATGTAGGTTGTCTTTTATCAACCAGCAAGGTATTGTGTCAAGTATACAGTTGTCTTGTTGGGAAACTCTCTGATAATTAGTTCAACCTCAGCCTCTGTAGCAGCTCAAATTCCCTAACAAAGACATGGAGCTAGGCAAGAAACAAGATGAAACGGATGATTAGCATGAGGTGGGTGGAAAGTTAGAATAACTTAGCTTAATCTTCTCAACTTTTTTGACAAAAAATGCGAGAAATTCATTGGCCAAATCTTGTCAGTACGTGAGTCGCTAACAGGAAGTGCTTTGGTGGTTTATGTCAGAAGGCCCATTAATGGTAGCCTCAATATGTCTTTTGAACCGGCATTAGTAAATTTGTTGGAAAAATAGTCAATCTTAGCAGCTGTGATAAGCTCAGCAACATGATCTTTTTGTGCCTTAGTTACGCGGCAAGGTCTTCCCCAGAAACCGCGATTCCGCCATTTAACGTTCCAAGTCTACGGCGAATCCGTCTCCACAGTGGATTAGTCTCATTATACATGGGAGACGAGGCTTGACAAGACGTTCCTTAGTAAACAATGGGGAGGCAGACTTGGTCAAGACAGAGGATGTTAGTACTCAAAGGCACCAACTTAGAACATTGGGGGGGTCATCACATTCTAGTGGGAAAGTCTCTGGAGCAGTCAGAAGGTAGCTTTGAGAAGGCTTCAGAATCCATCTTGCCATATTGACGGGAAGAGATGGTAAGCTTAACTGGGGGGATGGTTTGTCACATTTAAGAGTGCATGTGATTATGTGATGATAGTGGACTGTATCGTCTAATAGTGGGGTTGTGTAGCACATTCTTGAACCAGTGATCATCACCCAGAAGCATTACAACGTTGGGTACAAGTTGGCCAACATCACAACGCGATGGTGGCCCAACGTCGACAAGTGACGTCGGGCCACCGTCCCATTTTGTGTCCGTCGGCCCAACATGACATGCGGCGTATTTTGACGTTGGACAATGTGGCCACCATTGGGCCACGTTTATCCCCCAACCATATAAAACGATGTTTTTGCCATGTTATAAAATCACTAATTGGGCTCCATGAATAAAAAAGAACATTCCCTATGGTTTTTTCGTTTCACACTTAAGACCCAGTATATTTCATATCTTATATAGCCCTGATCTGCACACATTTGTTACCACCTCTCAAGTACCCAACGGGTTTGAGTGATTAAAGAATGTTTACAGAGACCGGAAACTCCTGAACGCGATTCTTAAGTGCGCAAATGGTGCCTTAAGGAAGGGGGCCAAAACAAAGTTTGTAACAGGGGTCAAATTTTAAATTGATCCAATCATGTTGAAAAGCACCCCTTATTATGTTTTTCTAACCAAAGGATTAGAAAAGGTATGTTTGTAATATGTACAGCCTAAAGTTTCAGAGTTACTTGCTAAAAACAGCAAAAATAATAATAAGGGGTCAATTTTTCCGTTGTGTACATTGGTCAAATTTTAAAGTTGCCCCGATTTGGATAAAAAAATGGTGGCAAATTATTGGTGGAGTTCATAGGATTAAAATAGGAATAGTTTTGATGTCTTAAATGCTTAGTTGTAACCGATGTAGGGGGCACATTAGGTCAACGTCCATTGCATTCAATGGGCTTGAATCTTGTTACCCCACCCCTACTTTCTTAAGCAAGCATTTGAGAACCAAAACTATCTTTAATTTCATCCTCTGGCTCCACAATAATTTGCACCATTTTTTAATCCAAATTGCAGCAATTTAAAATTTGACCCCTGTACACTGAAATTGACCCTTTTATGGATTTTTTGCGTTTTTTTAGCCTATACTCTGAACTTTAGGCTGTACATATTACAAACTATAACCTTTTCTGAATCCTTATGATTAGACACATAACCTTGTGTGCTTTTCAACATGATTGGATCAATTTAAAAGTTTTTGACCCCTGTACAAACTTTGTTTTGGTCCCCTCTCCTTAAGGCCACCACTTGCGCTCGAAGATCACGTTTTAGGAGTTCCTGTCCGTCTGTCAGCCATAATAATCACTCAACCTTTTTGTACTTGAGATGTGTGACCAGGTTGGTGCTAGCTTGGATTATTATTTATGTATATTATTATATCTTAACTGAAATCGACTTACCGCCTTGACCGGGATTCGAACCAGGCCCTTTGTATTATAAGACTGACACTATCCATTGAGCTAACTTGTCCTGCATGATATCAAAGGGCAATATATATATATCAATTGAAAATATTGTTTTTTTGTTTATCTTTAAACAAACACTAAGTGAAGACTAAGACTCATAAAAATGGCGAAATACGTCACAGGGCTTCACAGAGGTGAAAAAACCCCGAAAAGCTCAAGGAATCCCTGTAACACGGTGAAAACAAAGTGCACAAAATCGAAAAAAATAGTCCACTCCTGCAAATGCCATATTTTTATTTTTACGCACAATCTTGCTAAGCATAGGCCCTATTTTTGTCTGAAAGCTCTGTCCGTTTTGGTAGAGGCCTACTAATTTCCTTTATAATTAGCCTAATTAGAATAGTTTTAGTAATTATATTCTGCGGGTCAACAATATATTGCCACAACGTTGCCTGCCGACCACAAAACGACCAGTTCCCCCACCATTTTCCCAACTTCACCCCGACGTTGGCTTACCAAAAAAACCCATAAACGACCATTCAATCTCCACAATTTCCCCAACATCGGCCCAGCGTTGGCCTGCCGAAAAAAACGACCATTTCCCCCACCATTTTCCCAACTTCTCCCGATCACACGTTGGCTTGTCGACCATCCACGACCATTTTCCCCACCGTTTTCCCAACGTCGGCTTGATGTGGTTTTGCCGACCATCAAACGACCATTTTCCCCACTGTTGTTTCCCAACGTCGCTTGACGTTGGTTTGCCGACCATCAACCGACCATTTCCACCGTTTTCCCAACGTCGGCTGGACGTTGGTTGCTGACCATCAAACGGCCATTTTCCCCACCGTTTTCCCAACTTCATCTGTCGTTGGTTTGCCGCCATCTACGACCATTTTCCCCACCGTTTTCCCCCAACGTCGTGCTGACGTTGGTTTGGCCCGACCGCGACCGTGACGACGCGGCCCGACTCAGTTTGCTATCTGGGCAACTGCGTGTTATTAGAGATCTAATGTATGTCCCATTGTGTGTGTTGGTTCTGATATGAATTGTTGGAAGCCATTGTCAGCAAGGATCTTATAAACCGCTTCGAATCCCACTTTCTGAGTGTCAACATGTACGTTGAAGTCCCCTAACATGACCAGCTTATGTGGGTTGACAGACAATTCATCCCAGTAACTTTCAAATTCTTCACGAAATGCAGAGTGTTTTAGACCATTAACACGAGAGGGGGGTGACTATATATTGAATTGACATCGATTCAGTTTTTAATTTGTCCACACGTGCTTCAAAAGTTCTAATGGTTGGAAGTGATGATAGAGTGAGTTAAGAGAAATCTGGAACAAACACTAAGACCTCCTCCAGTTTGTGCTGGTGTCGAGGGACGATTCAGAATTCATAAGTAGGAGGGGTAACCTGTCCAATAACAACCATGTCATCAGTAGCAAGCTTTGTCTCAGTTATGAACATAATATCAACATCGTGTTCAAGTATGTGATCAAGAATAGTTGCAGTTTTAATTGCGTATGGAATTAGCATTCCAGCAATGAATGGTCAAATTGGAGTCCGGTTTTAGTAGAGGGTATAGGACGCCGATTAGGAGGGGTCCGGGACCTATTCACATTGGACGAATAAGCCTCATGGATGGAACTATAACAGGAATAGGTTTTGTACTTAGAACGTGTTCTCACCACCTATTCTGCCACGATGACGCCATGCGCCGCCCTCCTCTCCACCTTAGATGATGATGATTTAGGACTTGGTGCATGGTTGAATAAAGCAGGGCTGCCGTAGTAGGTTTAAAGTATACCGGGTTTTTTGACAAGTCCAAGCTGACAGTGGACATTCAGTGTAGTAACACATGAAGACCATACAAGCAACTTTGTTGTGTATTGTGAAACGCAAAAAGTCACAGAGCTGAGATGAGTTGAAAGAAGTTTGGTCAACACTCCATCTTATTGATGCATTGATGAGTCTCAAGCACAATAGGATGATCACTTGTAATCAATATGATGAGGGCTGATTATTTGAGCATGATTGAGGTACTCAACAAGTAATCTGATTGCCTGGCATACTACTGTACTTGTAGTAGGCTTGGTAAGGTGATGAAACCAAAATCAAAAAACGAGCTCAAAATGCAGAAAAATGAAGCATGAGATTCTTTCATGAAACCCACTAGCGACCCCCGCGATCTAAGGTTTACGGATTCCAGCAGAACCATCAAATGAAGACAAATGCATGCTATAGATCTGCACTTTTGATAGAGACCCAGGTTGCCTGTGAAAGCTGCCCAACAGGCGCTGCAACTGGCAACAATTGTCACTTGCCCGCGGTTGCTAGCCTTTATCATCGGCCCTCGTTTCGCAGTATCAATCCGCGACACACAACACAAACACTGCGCTACTTTGTAAAAATCCGAATCTTAGTTCATCGCACCCTTGTTCATCGGAGGCGATAACAAAACGTGGTTTTACGAGGCCCTTTTGCGTTTGGTACACTTTATGACCATTTCTTTGGATTGTTCAGCATGGAAGTGAAACGAATAGGCTTCTAAAATGTGCATGTTATTCCTAACTGCGGCTGGCTACCATTCAAGTCTCCCATGCTATCGTTCAGCCTAACAAAATACGGCCGCATTTTACGCCAATTTACAAGGCGACTATGGGCAATCCCACCGAAAAACTGGAGCTCTAAAACTCCCCGTGACGTCAGCGTAGAAGCCCTAATTTAGAACATACAAACACAGAGTTTATAAGTCGTCCTTTTAAAGCACTTTACAGGAGAAGCACTTTCGTGTTTCAATCAATTTTGTGTTTTGAAATTAAACAATGCCGACTGAGGAATACAAAAATTTAGGATTGCATCGAACATTAGTGTTAAAATAGATTAGATTGGGGAAAGTGTACTTGTGTGTTTATTTATTAATTTTTTCTAAATAAAAAAATATCACCCTCAAATTTAAAATGTGAAATCCCTTTGTAGAGAGACATTGAGTTGCATTATGTTTTTTCAAAGCCGGAAAACAGTTGGCCGGACTGGAATAGAAAAAATTTAAGAAACATTTTAGACTACTTTTGTGATATCTTCACGAATTTTGTATGATTTAAAAAATGAGCTAAATAAATAAAACATATAAATAAAAACACACGTGGGGTTATACAAAGGCAAAGCAGTCAAAACAATACAACCCTTGTACATTATATGCAAATGTAAAACATTTAAATTGATTACACTCATATAAAACCCTCATATATTCAAGATGTTGTAACTTCCGAGGGTAATCTGTTAGGTGGTATTGTAGTACTTATTACACCCATAAATAGTATGAAATATAATGCTAGTCATTGCCATTTCCGATTTCCCTATCACCTCGTCCCCAGAGTCAGTGTGAGATGTAATAAAACAGCTACGACATGGTTTATATTCTGCTAAATAAGGTACACTATTTCCTGTGGAGGGGAAGGTGAGAGAATCTCCTAACAGAACCCGAAGGGTGGGAGGAAATTCTATACCAGATGGGGCATTCCAATGCTCCTTCATTGATAAAGTTATGATCCCAACATGACATGGCATTTATGCTTCCTTTTCCACTCTGAGCCTTTAATACCACCTGAAAACATTAATTCCCGAGAGATGCATTTTACTGAGTTTGAAAACATAATTATGAGCTTATATTAAATTTCCTTAGTACAACAAAATATTATATCGTCTATAAAGATATAGAGATAATGTCTGGTTTAGAATTAAGCAGCCTGTATTTACAAGACTAAAGAGTTGTATAGCTCCTCAATAAAGTAACGGCAACATGGATTAATATTTATCTATTTATTACATGTTACATAAATACGGTGATATTTTAGCATCACCGCCAAGTAAGTATTTTTTTATTATTCGTTTGGATACTAGATTAACTAACAGGCATCATTCCTAAAATGACAATTGCTTCAATAGCACTCCCAAACTATGAATTCCAAAAGCCCGGTGAGGTAAAATCGAATGAATTTTTAATTTAATCCTTGTTTCACATTGGCCAAATTTCGTTTCACCAACCTTCTAAGGTACCACCGTGTGATAATCCCTAGGGCTTTCAAGCGGTAACACTATAAACTGTTACATAAATAATTTACATTTTATATGTTTTTAAGATTTAATGTGTCTTTGGATTGTAATTTCCAAGAATTTTCCTTTTTTGGTGCAAAATCCATTTATGAATCGTTCTGATGCAAAGGTGTTCATTATACACTGTAAAAATTATTTTACTCCTGTGAGTAAAAAGGACACCAGCTTTAATGTTGAGGAAAATCTTAGTGAAGTTGAGTTAAACTTTACTCCTTGTTGACTAAATCTTAGTTATTATTGGGGGACAATATACTTCAGCTTTGGTTAAGGTTTACTCAACTTTGACAAGATTTTACTCAAAATTTTAAGAGCTGTGAACTTTTTTACTCAACATTTTGGAGTGTATATGCAATACGGGATCTGGACAGGAATCAGTAAAAAAAGTAGTTGGTACACCGAAAAAATAGGGTATATCATACACAAACTGAAAATCGTCAGACCTCATATGGGAATGTTCAATTGTGGGTGGAAAAATCAAGAGGCCGTTATCGACCAAGTGGAATGGGCGTAAAATCAGATTAAGGAAAATTTCATATGAAAACACTAAAAAAAGAAGACAAAGAAAGAAGAGAAACTGTGCTTCTCGCTTTGTTGTGTGAACATAAATAGCTTGTGAAATTCGGTTCATTCGATTCAGGTTGGAGGAAAAATAAGATCCTTTTTCCTAGTGTATTAGAAGACTTCGTCATATTCTGGTATTACTAAAAGGTTGTACAAACCTCATTAATCGAAGTTTATAAGGAAATTAACTGCAAGCAAGATACTCTCAAGATTGTCACCCATGTCAAGCAATTTAAGACGTTTACATAATTTCTTGTGCCAAATCACACAATTCCCGCTTATTGCTGTCCACTTCAATGTGCATCCATAACTAATGGTCTACTTGTGTTAATATTATTCTGCATATCTCTAGGCCTTTGACAAAATCTGAAGTGTGTTCATTACGTGGGCCTTTATAGATTTTCATTAGAAGTGTCTCCATTGACATCACCTATCCGGTCCCCAGTCACCGTGCACGCATGTTAATGAAGCACGAAATGTGTTGCCATTTCCTGTTTCAAACATATAGTACAAACAAAACAAACTTTGAATGCCATTGATTAAAGAGACACATTGAGATCAGGCACCTCGTCCCCGCGGCTAACCATACCTAGCTTAAGATTTTGATATCACTTAAACCTTTTATAGCTTAGCTTTAGTATATTTAGTTTTACTGAATTTATTTTTCTTTTGAAAGAAATCGTTAAAAATCTATGGAATAGCGTATTACAAATAAATATTTACTCATCAAAACGATAAATTCGATTGAAGGAAAAGTTTTGAGTTGAGAGTTTTAAGTGACAACAAGGATGTTATTTTCAAAATCTTATAAATTTGTGGTCGTTTAACCTCACTGCTCGCGTCAGTCACACAGTTGAATATTAGTGGTTTATGACAGGTAATCTTTTCTAATCCCTTCCCCATCAGGACCAAGAGATCAAATCTAACAATTTCCTCGCTTATACTCCCATCAGGAAGCTGTAGGATTTTCTAAGACTATTTTGCTCAACATTTCTGTCATTCCCCAAGAGTGGTGCTCCCCGCTATGTTCGACTCTGGGTAGGCCTATGGGAGGGGTGATACGCATGACAGGAAGTCTTGGAGAATATGAAAAGAGAAACCAAATCATAAAAAATTATGAGTACAAAAAGACACATGAATAAGATATCTTGAAATGGTTCACAAGATTAATAGTATTATAGTTATAAGAATTCCAAACTAGTTTGTAGAAATCATATGCTGCACTTCCTTGGTTTCAAAAACCAAGCATTTTCACGTAGTTTACCGTAAAAGGTTTTCCAAGTGGAAAGCATTGGATCGATTTAACGGTTTTTAATGACATCTGAGGAAATCGTTAATTAATACGGAGAAGGCAATCTATAAACTATATTGGGTCTATGAACGCTGAAAATTGCTGGCACGCCGGTGTTAAGTGGGTTGCATATGACAGGCGTCTCTGCTAGAAGGTAAAAATAAATGCCCTACATTCTTACAATGTACCTTAAATCCAATCCAATGACGTCTAAATTGGCATAATGTGGTAGATTCGTTAAAAACAAAATTAAGATAGAAACTAACCCAGAACTACGTTAACCGCATTCAAATCCCACCCACCCTTGCAACTATTACTCCGAGCTAATCATGCTAATGATAACAGTATAAGACCTATTTATAGTCTGATTTTACCTACAAGTGTTCAAATTGTTTAACAAATAAGCGTGTAACAGAATTAATAGGAGAGGGATGAGGTTTCTTGACCTTTCTCTATGGCATTGGCAAAAAAGTGCGGCATTGACAATTATATACATCTTGTCCCCAAAACATGGTGCAAGTGAAAAATAACTTCATGTTCTAGAAATATCAGAATTGATTAATCTAGAGATATGGCCATTGAAAACATATTCTAAATTTAATGTGTGCCACTTGTCAAGAAAG